>JBDFRD010180854.1:0-12009 GCA_039654405.1 Bullina lineata | reverse complement strand
TCTCTCTCTCTCTCTCTCTCTCTCTCTCTCTCTCTCTCTCTCTCTCTCTCTCTCTCTCTCTCTCTCTCCCTGTTTCTTTTTCAATAATTATGTCATAACTTCATTTATTTTGTGCCTCCTCTCTCCACCACAGCTGTGAGTGAGATGAGTGATGCTTCAGTCAATGAAGTCACTGCTCCCAAGTTCACACAGCCACTACGTGATCAGCACACCAAGTCGGGCCAGCGCGTTTGCCTCCAGTGCCGTGTTTCTGGCCATCCCCTGCCTAACGTCACTTGGTACCGAGACAATCATGCTCTTGAGAGCTCACCTGATTTCCAGGTAAGTTTCAGGTCCAAGTGTTCAGAAGCTAGACTGACATGGTTTCAGATGTTTTGTGAATCATGTCAATAATTTTCTTAAATAATCTTGCATTTCTTAAGTAACTTAAGAATGCCTAATATACTTTCCAAAATGATAAATGTGAAGTTTATATTGGACATATTTAATGTCACGTTGAATGTTATGCAAATGTTGGGCTAAAGAGCCACTGAACAGACTAGCTCTACAATAATCATGTTTATTATATGCAAGAAATCAATGTTAAAGACACATGTTATTGAGTGTGTAGTTATGAGGTCTGTGTCAGACTCACATTTTAAAAATTAATAATTCATCGTCTCTACACTCTTAGATCACTGCCTTTGCTGATGTCCACTCTCTGACCATACCGGAAGTGTTTGAAGAAGACAGTGGCAGTTACACTGTGAAAGCTGTCAATGTGGCTGGTGAGGCCACCTGCTTGGCCAAACTGACTGTACAGCCTTTGCCTGAGGAGGAACTGATGCAGCGCAAAGCTGTGACCAGGCGGGAAAAAATACCACAAGCCCCACCAGAATTTAAGCAACTGTTCCAGGACATCACAGCCAAACAAGGAGACTCTGTGACTTTTGAATGTTCTGTGACTGGATCGCCTAAACCGAAGGTGAGTGCATGGGGTTTGAAGCACAATTTGAGTGAGAAATGGAAAACTTGAATTTTTTATTTGTAAACAGCTATTTCTGGTGATGCCTATCCCAGTGTTGTGCCTGTAAGAAAGACAAAACACAATTTTTTTCTCTTCCCAGCCAAGTGTCAGTAGTAGGGTACTGGAATGTTCTGTTTGTAAAGTAAGTCTACGCTATTACAGACTAATGTCATGTCTAGGAGGTGAATCAATATAACTTGTTCCCATTGACAAAAATTATAGTGAATTTTGTATATTGATTGTGAACAAGAAAGTAGCAGTAAATTTTATTGTGCTTGTACTACATCCTGCTCTGCAGTTTTTTTGTTTTGTGTGAAGACAGTGACAACTTAGCTTTTGTAAGAAATGTGGAAATAATGTTCTCATTTTTCCTTCATAGTTCATTGCTTCTTTACTACTCCCATAAGTTAACCTTCTTTCTCAGCATCCTAGCTTAGACCTGCTTATGAAGATATTCTCTCATAAACTTTTAATTTTTGCTTCACTCTATCCCAGATCTCATGGCAGTTCAACGGAGAGCCCCTTGTGTCTCAGGACTATATTACCACCATGGAAGGAAACACACACAGACTGACCATACCTGAAGTCTTCGATGAAGATGCAGGCCGCTTCTCCATCACAGCCGAGAACCCCAGTGGGAAAGCCACCTGCTCTGCCCTACTGAACGTGGCGCCACCTTTGCCACTGGTACCTGCCCCAGGTCCTGCTGTCCAAAGAGGGCGTGTCGTGCCAGTAGAGTTGCCAGACGGTGGATACCCATCATGGTCAGAGTCAGAAATGTGAGTATTTTGTTAATGTGTTTGTTAGTTCTGTGTTATTTGGCTTTAGAACATCAGAACCTCAATTTTGTGCGTAAATTAATCACTTACTTTGTAAATTCTATGTCTATCAGGATGTTAATTAGGGCTAGCTTGAATAGAAAACCTCTGCCTGTTCTTCTTGTGTGATTTTCTTGTCAGGGAGGTCTTTTCTCATCCATGATACTTTGAGAATAAGTAGCAATTCCCTTTAACTAGGATCGTGCTTCAATCCTCTGTGGTGTAGTCAAATTAGACCCTTAATTACATCAGTTCTTTCTCCATTTTTTTGTGAATTTAAAAAACTATAAACTTGTTTTAAAAATATGCTGTATCCTATCTCTCCTTCAGCACCCAGACAGTGACAAAAACAGAGAAACGTGTGAGCCGAACCTACACACAGGAAGAGCGTTACCTGTCCTCAGGTGGGGAGAGTCACTCCATCACCTTCACCACTGATGTGAAGCCAAAACGTCGCAGTGTGGAGCAGTATGCTACAACAGTAACCACTGACATCCCTCCAACCTTCCAGCCAGTGGATTTGACCATTTCAGTTCCTGTCCCTCCCAACTTCGTTCAAGCTCTCAAGAACATCCAGGCCATGGAGGGAACGAGAGTAACTTTTGATGGTGTTGTGTCAGGTAAGGAAAGATGTGCATGTGTTTATGCATGTCTCAGCTGTTTTTCGATTGTGAAACTTCCATCAGTAAATGAAATAGAAGAAAAGCTACTTCCTTGGATCAGGTTAACAGTAACTATCTCTAATACTAGCATCACGTCAAGAAAACTAGTTCATGTCATTTCTAATAAACTAAAACCTTTTTACCTGGGCATATTTTAGCATAAGAATATAAACTTCATTTACAAGAATTTATTTATTTCACACTTTTTGATAATTTTTCCTATTCAGACTATAGCTTCGGTGTCATTTATTATTATTATTTAGGTTACTTTAGTTTGTAGTATGATTATAAATGTTGTTGATTATATTATGTTTTATATTATCGTTATTTTTTTAATCAACAAGGCAAACCTGAGCCTGTTATTCGCTGGTACAGAGAGAACAAGCCGCTGACTGACCAGGCCGACTTTGAGATTGCCTACCGTAACAACCGCGTGTCCCTGAGCATCCCAGAAGTCTTTGCTCAGGACAGTGGACAGTTCACCTGCACTGCTGAAAATGAAGCTGGCATGGCGTCAAGCACAGCAGAACTCTTTGTTAGAGGTAGGCAGTGATGAAATAGTACTAGAGAATTGGGATTGTTACAATTTCTCTTTTTTCTGTTAAGAAAAAAAAAGAAAGTCTCACATATTATGTAGTATAGACTAACATATTAAACGGGTTCTCATTTTCAGATTGAAGGTGACAGTTTTATTTCGTTTATTTCTTTTTACTAATTCGTCTTATTGGTAATGATTATGATGATGATGATGATGATAATAATAAAAATAATAATAATAATAATAATAGCGAAAGGAAAGGCGTATGGCTTACATTGATGTCACAGAGAACATGTAACATATGTAACAAATTACAGATGTCATTCGGCAATCAGATCTGTAGTCCTGTTTCTTATCACTCTACACCTGTATTTTTCTTTCTTCCTCACCTGTTCACAGCATATTCTGTCTTATCCACAGCCACCCTAGTGCCTCCAGGTTTCACAGAAAAACTGAAGACAGAGCACGTCCAAGAAGGCGAACCCATCCAGTTGGTGGTCCAAGTTACAGGAGACCCGCCCCCTGTCGTGTCCTGGTACAGGGAAGGATCTAGACTGGTCAGCTCTCCCGACTTCCAGATCACTCAGGACGGAGACATCCACAAGCTGCACATCCCGGAAGTTTTCTACGAGGATTCTGGGAAATTTAGCGTGAGGGCGGAGAACCCAGCAGGAGAGGCTATCTGCTCTGCTCAGCTGTTTGTGCAGCGTAAGTGTTTTGTTAAATTTTTGCTTCCTTCCCAGTCTGTGCTTTGTGCAGTAAAAGAATGTAAGTTACATTTTCTTCAAGAAAACTCTTCTTAAATGGTAGCACAACAAATATTATTGCTTTTGTGTGGATATTCGGAGTTTTATAAAGCACATATCTTGTTTTCTCAAGCTGTTAGCTCTCCTGCAGTATTCACTGAGTATTCAGCAATAAGCAACTGAGTAGCTAAGTCTCCAGTCTGTTTTTCCAAAATAAGCAATAGCATAAATAGTTGGAGGACCTTTAACCCCTTATAAATAACGCAAAAATATAAAGATAAAGATAAATTCATAACCTATATCACTACCGCTACAGACTCTGTTACTTCACAGCAACACCCTCTAGCAGGACAAATCATTTTGTAATTCATCCTCAACTCCCAAGAAATTCAGATTTAAAACAAGTGGACTGAATGCAGGTTACAAAACTGCCACCAACGTTCAAGAAACTTTGTAAAAACCATCTCAGAAAGTCATGTATACAACAGCATCAGAGCTCAAACTGTCATGCAACCTAGCTATTTACACATATTTTTCTCGACAGCCATCCCAGAAAAGCCTCAGCCCCTGGCCATCAGAGCCCCAGACAGAAGACCTGTGTATGAACCAGTCACCCCAACAAAAGCGCCGGGAGCCAAATCTCCCCGCCCACCTATGGAGGAACAACCTATTGCCAAGGTACCCAAACTGCAGAGACCTTCTGAGTTTGCTCCGCCTCCACCTGAAGAGAGGTACAGGCACGAACTGGACATGCAGCTGGAGCCTGAGTTGCCTCCCTTCGAGGCTAGGATTAAACTGTTTGGGGAAGAGGAAGCACAGCCTCCGCCTCCTCCTGCAATAGTAGCGCCACCTGTGAAGAGGCCCACCCCTGTACCAGAGAGGCCATTTGTGGCTCAGAAGAAGAAGCCTATTTTCTCTAAGGTGAGTGTTTGTACTTACTGTTGTATGTCTCAAGTTTTTTTTTGTATTTTTTGTTTTTTGTTGTTATATTTTTTCCACTTTGGTTTGGTAGGAAAGGGAACAGTTGTTTCAAAATCTTTACAATTTTTTTAATTGTGAGGTTGGTCCTAAGCTGGTTTTATTGAGAAAATAAAAAATTAAGTAAGCTTAAAATAAACTTCTTTTTAATTCTTTTAGCATAGAGCCACAAGTACCACGACCTTCTTGACTCATTTACATAGATTCTGTTACTTTGAGCTTGAAATGATAACAGCACAATTTGCTGGAAAACGACAGAATGGACGGAAGATGATCAGTTTTGACACTTGTTATATATGCCCAGTATAATAGAGACAATTGCTTTCACTCTTTTCACTATTTTTCTGTTATGCTTTCTTTCTGTAGCCACTGGAAAACATGCAGGTGAGAGAAGGTGAACGCTTAGTTCTGGAGATTGTCATTGAGGCTCATCCTGAACCAATTGTCAAGTGGTACCGGGAAACCATTGAAATCATCAACTCACCTGACTACCAGATTCTACAGCGAGAGAACCACTACACACTTCTCGTCTCTCAAGTCTTCCCACAGGATGCTGGGAGATATGAAGTGGTGGCCACCAATGCTGAAGGCACATCTCGGTCATCGGCTATTGTGAATGTGGAACGTAAGTTTGTTATCAAATATTCTTGAAAACACAGTTTTCATTGTATTTATACAGTCAGAAAGTATCAGACTTTGAATCTCAAGTAAAGTCAATGTTGAAATGTTCTTACACCCTCTCTTTTCCTCGTTAACATTTCTTTAAATCATGGCAAACATTTTGTATGCTCTGATTATGAGCTGTTATCATCGTGTGACCCGGTGGCTGAATTGTCAAAGTTATAAGACTCTGCCTCACAGGATCCTAGTTTCAAATCCTGATACTGACCTCATCATATTCTTGGAAAACCCCCATTCAGGTGTGAATTGGGTAACAGCATGTTTTATTGGACAAGTAACAACAAGTCTAAGAGGGGATTTTATATTATCCGTTCCACTTCAAATCAGGATGAATTCAGGCTCTATTGGTCTTACAGACCTTGAAACAACTTTACATACCGTTATCATTGAACTGAAGTGCACTGCTTTAATTTGCTCCTTCCAGGCACAGCTCCACCTTTACCTACTGCCCCACCCCCTCCAATGCCTGCTCAGACCTTCAGAGATGAGATTGACATGCAGATTGAGAGGGAACCAACAGAACTGCCCCTCTTTGAAGAGAGGGTGAAGCTGTTCAAGAAAGCCCCGCCCCCACCACCTGTCAAACCCGTCAAGAGGCCGGCTCCACCAATCATTCCTCAAAAAGTGAAGCCAACATTCACCAAGGTAATTTGTACTTTGTTCTTTGTACACATCAGTACTTCATTTCTTTTATTCTGAACTAGCTGTTCAATTTTCTCAATTGGTACATTTAATTACCAGTCAGTTTTATAGACAGTTTTAAATTGTCATTATTTTGTCCTGTTGTACTCAAATTCATGTACATGTATATCCCCTGCATAGGAGCATGTGAAACTGTGATAACAAAAAGTTTTGTTATTGTTGTTGTTGATGATGCCGATGATGATGATGATGATGATGATGATGAGGAGGAGGAGGAGGAGGAGGAGGATGGTAGTAATATTATTTTTGCTGTTATTTTCATGGGTATTATTTCTATATTTTTTCCCATAGCAGCAGCTAAATTTTTTCTCACCTGCCTGTTGTTATTTTTTTGCAGCCTTTGAACAACATCGAGGCCCACCAAGGTGATGGTGTATTCTTTGAGGTGAGAGTGGAAGGAAACCCAGAGCCAGAGGTCAGGTGGTACCGTGAAGACATGGAAATCATCTCCTCTCCTGATTTTGAACTTTCTCGATCCAACCAGACGTATCGGCTTACCATCAGTGAGTCTTTCCCAGAGGATGCTGGGAAGTTCTCCTGTGTGGCCACTAATCCCGAAGGATCGGCTGTAACAGAGGCATATCTCTATGTACAGCGTAAGTAATCTTTTTGTCAAATAGAAGTGGTTTTCAGTTAGATGGCTTTAGTGCAGTTTCTTCAAAAATAGCATCGTTGGTGGAGATATAAAGTATTCGTTGAGATTTGAGAATGATTCTACATGCTCCAACTCACTGAAAGTTAAAATGCTAATGTATAAAGTAAGTTCCTTAATTCTGTCCCCAGCATCACCCGACTCGCCTGTCCAATCCCCTGTAGCAGAGGAGAGATTCCGTGAAGAACTGGAGATGCAGATTGAGGGAGAGCCTGGCTTTCAGCCTTTTGAGAAACGTGTGGCTCTCTTCGGTGCCCCACCCAAGCCCATGCCAGCTGACTTGGCCCCGAGACGACCTTTTGTGACTGACAAGGAGAAGCCTTCTTTCTCCCAGGTGAGAGGGGAATGAACTAGGAGGAAAACAAGATTGGGGAATCCACTAAATAAAACATGAATGTCAGAGTGTGGGAAAATATGAGGACAGTAATTGTGCATATCCCATTTTCAGTTTATTTACAAAGAATTTACTTCAATTTTAATAAATAGTATGCAAAGAGTCTGTTATTTTTTCAATACATCCCAACAAAGTTTTATTATTGGAAACAAGTTGTAGAGGATACCTAATTGTTACTGGAAAAGCATTTCAAATATTTTTTATTCAAAATGGTTTAGTGGCTTTCGCCTTTTTTGATGGTTAATTCTGATCTTGTGATTTCTTCTTTCCTTAGGTTAGGTGTACATACTCAATACCCAGTGCAAAATGCCCTATGTGTTTTTAACATTGAAAACAATTTCGCTTTTACATCCTCAGCCCCTTACTGACAAGCATGCCAAGCAAGGTGAGCCTATCATTCTTGAGGTCATGGTTGAAGGTCACCCTGAACCTATCGTCAAGTGGTACAGGGAAGGCATTGAAATCTCCAGCTCTCCTGATTTTGAGCTTTCACGCAGCAACAAGACATATCGCCTCACCATTTCCGAGGTCTTCCCAGAGGATGCCGGCAAGTTCAAGGTTATTGCCTCTAATGCTGAGGGTTCAACAATGTCAGAGGCAAATCTGACAGTGGAACGTAAGTGTTTGCCTTTTATATTAACTTTCAGACTATTATGATGTTGGTTATTTAGTAGTGATTTTTTTTTAGTGATGTCAGTTGTAAAAACATCATTGAGACAAATATACACATGTTTTCATTTCAAATAAAGTTAAAATATTTTTATTTTATTAACTTAATTTAGATGAGTACACACAAAGAGTAGGACGAGTTCTCAAAGAATACGAAAACAAGAAACATATAATTTGTGTCTGTGAAAAATCATAAAGACAATGAATCTGAAATCTCAAGCTTTATATTTATCAGTTTCTGTTGTGAAACTGTCAGATAATATTTTCTTTAAGAAACTAGCAAAACTAAAACATGAAATGATATGGATTATTCTCACAGTAAGATAAAAAAAAAGACTAAGAAAATGTTCTTTAAAATGTACAACTGAAGCATTTTGCTTTCCTCATTTCCTCAGCTGGACCTCTGTCCCCACAAGTGGAAGAAGCACCGACTACCCCAATCTTCGCCCCTCGGCCTCCAGCACCTAAACCTGTATCAGAGCCTATCACACCTGTGTCAGCAGCCCCCAAATACACACCTAAAGCACCCCCAGCTGCACCGGCACCTCCTGCCCATATTCCTCCTTCATTCGTACAGCGTTTGCCTGATGTGAGGATGGTTGAGGGTACAAACATCCGCCTTGAGTGCCGTGTGCTGGGCAAGCCTTTTCCCCAGATTATTTTCACTCGGCGTGGAGAGCCAATTTTTGATGGACCAAGGTAGGACATTTGTGTTTGTCTACTTTTGTTTTAGTTTGCTGTGCCATTTTGTTTGAAGTAGTTCTGTGGTTTTTAATTTCAGGTCTAGTTTGTTGAGGGCTCTTCTACTTTTCTCATGTTCGTTTCTTTGACTTTTCATGCTTTGATGTCTTTCTTATTTTTGCTCTCTTTCTCTCTCTCTCTCTCTGAATGTCTCTCTCCCTCTCTGAATATCTCTCTTTCTCTGATTGTCTGTCTCTCTCAATGTCTCTCTCTCTCAATGTCTCTCTCTCTCTCTCTCTCTCTCACACACACACACACACTCTCCCTGACACCTCACTCATATTCCCCATGCCCAACATCCTCAACTCTCTCACCTTTGTTTCCCCACACAGGCACCAGATCACTGTAGATCAGCGCACAGGTCGTTGCACTCTGCTCATTATGCATGCTCAGCCTGACGACGGAGGAGAGTACACCTGCACTGCCATGAACCCAGCTGGGGAGGTGGCTACCACCGGAAACGTCATGCATGAAGGTAAGTGCAGGCCAAGGATTTAAGGAAAAAGCGAAAGGAAGATTCTGTGATTTTCTTCCTTGGCTAAGGAAGTAAGATAAGCGTCTTGTGGAATGTCGATTTAGCATAGGTCCATTGAAACCAGTCCAGATTTTTTGTTCTTGGTTTTCTTATTTTGGTATGTATATAATTTTTTTTTTGTCCCCAATGTTTTTCATCTCATAGGCCCCAGAGTTCAAGAGCCCAAGAAGCCGGTAAAGGAGGAAGACATCTCTCCTCTACAGCGCTTCTTGCAGGAGGAGCAGGGCAAGAAGGCACATCCTCCAGAGAGGCAGCTGTCTCGCAGTCTGGAGCGCAGAATCAGTCAGGAGCAAGTAAGTCTTTAAGAGAAATTGCTTGGGAGAAACTCATAAGTTAATGCTTCAAAAACTTCTGTAAAAATGAAATAAAAAACCCTTTTAAGTATGGATCTATGTTTTATCTAGCCCATGTTATTTTATAATTTACGCTGTTTTGTTTATTTTTAGGGCATATTATTTTGTTTTTTCAATCTCAGATGATGTGAGTAATAATTGTATCATTGTTGTCATGTGTCAATTTAATTATATGATTTATTTCTTTATTTGTTTATGTTTTTTAATTTGTATTTGTATATGGATATAATCATTCCTTGCAACAGTGGGAGGACAGCCTTGTCTGGAAAGAATGAGATAATTTGGGGAATATTTGAAAAAAAAAAAAAAAAAGAAGTAGAGAAATGAAACAAAGTGAAAAGATCTCCTTAGAAAATCCTCAGACTGACTAAGCCACACCTCTCCCTCTCCAGGAGTTTACGGTGTCAAGCTTTGAGCAAAGGCTCATGCAGGAAATTGAATACCGAGAAGGCAAAGTTCGTCTTCAGAGCGAAACAGAGACAGAGTATGACACAGACCAGCCTGAGGAACGCATCCCCAGTACGCAGGCCTATGCCCCTCAGATTGTACAACCTTTGAAGGACTTCCGACTCATGGAGGGCACAGATGTGACCTTTGTGTGTAAGGTCACTGGAAGACCTCGACCCAAGGTTAGTGGGAGTTTTTTTGGAAGACATCATAGTATGTAAGTAGTACATAAATTTGGAATGTATGTCACACATGCAGTATAGGCTCTTCTGCAATGACAACATGAAATGGAAGCAATGCTCAATCTGTCTGTTCATGTTGAATGTAAAAGATAAAAGAAGAAATAGATAATGAAGACTGAGGAGACATGCCAACAGAAACATGTGCATGAAGAATGAGTTTACCATCGGAATTCACCAAACAGTTTGACAATCACTCTGTCGACAATATCAGACTAGAATGCACCTAAATGGAAAACTAACGTAAATATTCAAACAAGGCCAAGGCTTAGACAAGACACCGAATTGTTTTTGAAAATATGCTTATAGCGAGTTATGTACTTTTTGGGGGTTCAAACACTTTGTGTGAAAACTCGGATCTATGTCACATTTATATTTTTATACTTTTATCTTCCTCTTTCTGCAGATTGCCTGGTACAAGGATGGCAAGCGCATCAAGCGCTCTCCACGTTATGAAATCAAGTACAGCCAAGACGGGTACTGTACTTTACGCATTCACTCAGGCGTTCCTCATGACACCGGTCACTACACTGTCCTGGCGGTCAACTCTGTTGGCAAGACAACATGCTCTGGACAGTTGTATGTGGACAGCATGGGCAACATTGATGCTACCTCCTTTGTGTCTCCTGACACACTGGACAGAATGTTGCGCAGGTAAGGTCAACCACAAAAACAGTGGATGAATCAATTTTGGGGAAAGATATTCTTTAAGGCACTTTGATCCAGACTTATTAAAAATAAAAAAGCATGTAGAATCCAGAAGAATGACCTCTCATGCCACCATTTATGCAAGTTTTGTCTATTCAGATATGATTTAACGGCTTTTGCTTACTGATTTCTACGAGTTGCTGTTTTGAATGTTGATGCTCATAAATCTCCTTTGAGGATCTGATTTCTTTCTTTCTTTTTTTTTTTCTTGACCGATTTACTTTACTTTACATGAATGTTTTAATGGTAAAATTTGTCTGTTTTCTTCTTTCTCTGTGCTTTTCGTCATTGCAAAATATATATTGATTAACAGCTTTTCTTGTATGCTTGTTTATTCTGTTAAGCTTTTTAAATCAACCTATTAATGACATTTTATAAAAGTGCTTTATGTAGTCATAAGATTCTCATTCAGTGGAATGGTCAGATGTTGACAGTTGTTTTTATTAACATTTTTACTTTTCTTGCTTTTGAATGAGAAAGAAAGTGCTTGAACAGATGTTATTTTCATATTCAATAACTGAGGCAGCTTGTGATTCACCAGTCTTTCTTATATCTCAAGGTTTTAATTCTTTGGGCTTTTGTTGCCATCTTTTTTCTCATGTTCTTCCAGCTCATTTTTCTTTCATTAATCTGGTTGTTGTTACTACTTCCATGTATAGGGCTCGATCAGCTGGCCTAGATAGAGACATGAGGTCTATGTCTCAGTAGGTTTTCAGTTGTTACTAAAACCTGTTTTTCCCTTTTTTTGTTTTAACCTTTCTAAACCAAACTGACAAACTCCTAGCCTTCCATTTCCTTTGACTGGTCAAACATTTTTACTTTCTTAGGTTATACTGACACCAAGCACTCAAGCTTATATGAAAACTGCACACAATGTTAATGGAATGAAAAAGAACCAGTTTATACAGTAATGAGTTCATATAGATTTTCTGGAGATTCTTAAACAATTTAAGATTATACGAAAGTATTGCCACTGTAATCTATAGTGTGCACATACACAATAACTATCATCACTCTTACTTGTATAGCTAAGGATTTGTTTATTCTTATGTGTGTGTGTGAGAGAGAGAGAGAGAGAGAGAGAGAGAGAGAGAGAGAGAGAGAGAGAGAGTGAGAGAGAGAGAGAGAGAGACAGAGAGA
>JBDFRD010180743.1:0-12014 GCA_039654405.1 Bullina lineata | reverse complement strand
CTCTCTCTCTCTCTCTCTCTTTTTCTCTCTCTCTCTCTCCGCGCTCTCTCTCTCTCTCTCTCTCTCTCTCTCTCTCTCTCTCTCTCTCTCTCTCTCTCTCTCTCTCTCTCTTGCGCTTGCCCTTTGATGACCGACATAATAACATAAAGCATTGATTTCACTTTACACTGTTGTTTTGAAATAATCGGCACCACACAATCATTTCAGTTACTTTTGTACTATTTTCAGCTTCCACACTTACTCTCCGTTTTCCATACAGCAATCAAATTTTAGCATTTGATTTAATTTCAAGTCAACGAATGAAATACGCTTTACCAAAACAAAAACGCTAAGGTTTGAAATGTCTGTCTTCACGCACAGAAAAGATAAGAGCAAAAAAAAAAAAAGAGGAACAAACAAAGAAAGAAAGAGCAAGTGCATATTTGAAGAAAAACACAACAACAAAAACATGATCTTTCAAGTGTGTTTACCCGAGAGGACACGGCGGGCGGTGTAGTTTCTCTTTTGAGTTCTCAATTTGTTATGTCACAATATTATAGGAATGCTCATACACTCATGTATCACTCGTGTGATTTATAGTACATTGTATTCTTATTTTCTCAGTTTCTCTACTGTTTTTTACCAGGCCCTATTTTACCTTAGTAAAGACAGTGTGATCACTTTTAAACTTTTTAGTACATTACACATCTAAGCAAACACAAAACGTAGATGTAGATCTCGTACCAACATTTAAAATAATTGTTATATTTTAGAAAACGCGGCCATCGACGATTTGGTCAGTGAAAAAAAGAAACCAACAGCTATGATGCTTTACAGTAAATTTCACGCACCAATCAGCATCTCTGATTAGCCTCATGAATAAAGGTGTATAGTATGATTCACCTTTGACCCTTGTATTCAGCCAATCATTGAATTGCTGGTAGAGGGGGGTTCAACTATTAACCGAATTGACGATGCTAGGTCTACGGTTTGTGTGTTTGCGATCTTATTGTGAATGTGAATCAACTTTTGCCGCCATGACGGCAGGCCATGTAAACTCTTTCGGGATATTTCGGATTTCTGAGTTCTTACTTCATAATTTGTCACCTTCACTCGTGAGCATATGTGCTTTTGTGAATGTTATCGATGGGGATGCATTTTATGTGAGTTCAATCTAAAGTTATGTGAGTGATTGGAGATTTTCATCGAACATTCTGAACATAATGCGGTTTACAAGGACGTGGCCCGATCACGTGGTACACAAATACACTGTTATGTTGTGAAGTAAGATGGTTTTGTGAAATGGGCCCAAACGAGCCACGCCAAACCATTGCGTAATGTGTCAACGCTTTCTTGTACTGCTCGTCAGAAGCGTTTGTTGTGCATGAGCCACTTGTGATTTTTGTGTAGTCTGCTCTGAGCTATTTTGTTGGCATTATACTAACGATGGACATCGCATATTTCTTGTTTGCGACAGTCACGTGCTTGACTGAAGCCTGTGGTTCGTCCCAGTTTCGCAGGAATCAAGCGTGCCTTCCAGGATATAACTGGAGCGCCTCAACAATGGCAGGATAGCACAACCTTGGATTTAAAAAACACAAACAATTGAAAGGTGTCACTTTTTTCTTTCTGGGAAGACACCAGTTTGGTTGAGGGTCTATACGTTTAATTAATTAAATGCGTTTATGTCGGGCCCCTCAACTCTCAGGATATGTTTGGCCGCAATGGCACCCGCGCTGACTGAAGCGGCTTCGGCGCGACTCAAACTCAAAGACCCCGCACCTTCAAGGAACGATTCATCGGTTATAAAAGTTGAAGAAGCCTGTGGTGATCGAGATCGCTTAGCTGCCCTAAAACGCACCTCTGGGACCAGTGGCTGTTTTGACGCCCTGGGGGGCCGCAGGGGATCAGCGGGTGATCGGTCCTCACACCTGTCAACCGACGAGGCCAAACAAAAGAGCACTGCAACTATCACCGTCTCTGATAAGCTATCTTTGCCATCAAAGGAGAGTATCAAATTATCACCAAGTCTCCATCTTCATGACAGTAGAGGGCAACTGAATCCTCTGCAATTGAAAAAGTCAATACAAAGCTTCATTGAAGTGAGTGAAGACTTTCAAGTTGATTTTATTGAACCCAAACAGTTCATTGGCAACTTCAAAATAATGAATCAGCCTCATTTGGCTGCTGATAATAATAAACAGCTAAATGAAACTGAATCAAGCAATACAAAGTTGAAGTCTAGATTTTTTGATAATTATGATTCACTATCAGAAGGAAGAACTTTTGAAGGCAGTAATAAACGAAGCGTCACATCTTTGATGGTTAATGGAAACTTTGGGAAAAATAAAACTGAAGACAGAAGCGGATGTGATGAAAAAGGAGATGCACCCCAAAACTGTGCTGTTGGTAGACTAGCTAACAAAACTTTGGAACATATTTCCCCCAAAGATAATTTGAATGACGTTTTGAATAATAAGATTTCAACAAGAACTATGGGAATGTGCGTAAATGACGAAAAGTCGAAACACTCCCTTGATACTGAAGGATCATCAAAAACTCTATCCATCATGGAGAGTGCACATTCTCAGAAACTGAATGAGGACATGCGGAAAGACTGTGTGAAAAAGCAAGCGTATCTTGAAAGGAAGGTGGATACGCTTCTGAGGAGACTGAAGAGAATGAAGGGCAAGGTTGTAGAATCTCACACGAAAGAACAGCTGCGACAGTTTGTAAACTTCCAGCACACAAATTTACAGATGGTGGCCAAAACGATAAAGAACGAGGCCCCAGGCCCAAAGGAGTTGAAGGAGCATTTCCTCAGCAATGAGGAAGTGAAGAATATGTCCACTGCCCAGTTGGTGAAACTAGTTCGTGGCTACCAAAGCAACAAAATGATTACATTTCATGATAATAATGCATCCAAAAATGTGGTCAGCACTTCAGCAGCCATTATGGACCCTTCAATGAGAAGCCAGTCGCAGAAAGCATCCGAGCGGCTGGAAGGGAGAGTTCAGGCCGTACGGGCAGAACTGGATTCTGATGCCACTGCAAGTAGTTCAGGTGGAGAAAGTGGTGACGAAGAGGGCATTCCTGCCCCTGCCAGCGCAGAAGATGTCGTTCTTCCGGCCTTGTAAGTTTTCTTAGTACTCGCTTAAAAACTTAATGATAATAGTCTTTTGAACTGGGCAACTCTGGGAGTTGACAATGTGTAGTGTAATGTAAAAGGAGATATGTAATGTACCTTACCAAGTGTGGACCCAATACATTCACAAGTACAATGAAAACGCACACATTTACAACTTTCATACTCAGTTAGAACATAATATACTATACACGACATAACAGTGAAGTCTGTGAATAGCTGATAGTTGATAGTGTAGTGATAGGCCTACATTGTCACAGATTGTACATGAGTCAGTCAAAATGATGTGTTGGGAAAAGGATGGGAGTGGTTGTTGAGAAATATGCTTAAGTATGAGAACAAATTTTCCTGTGTTGGTACATTCAGACAGTCCCTAAAATCCACTGATTTCAAGTGCTTTGCACTCTTGAAATTTTGATGTCATTTTCAAATTTGGTGATCTGGATATTTAACAGAAGAAAATACGTAATTTGTGTGTCTTGTTCATAAAATGCAATCAGTTAGGTGCTGATTCTAATACAAAGTTACTTAGAGTAAGGGATAGAATTTTTACAACTAGCTCTATGTCTACAAAATCATATTATATACAGTATAATACACTAATGCTGCATCCTTTATATTGTGTGTGTTTGGCAATCCTTATGAAAAAGTATGATTGAATAATTTAGTTGTTGACATTTAAAGCCCAGACTTTGTTACGGTTTCCTTACCGGTAGGCCCCTACTTGAGAAAAAATAACTGACGAGGCTGTATGGTACTAGAACCTGGTAGTCATCATGGTTTTTATGAATGAAAATCTTCCAGCAGTGATAATTCATAAATCTCAAGTTTTCCAGTACTTCAAACATGAATAATAGAATAACTTCAAAATGGAAAGAAAGGACTTATGTCAACAAAATTGAACCAGGACATTGCTGTTTCTAATCATTGACCAAAAAATGTTAGTTCATAGCATTAATGACAGGCATATACTTTTTCAAGTATGACTCAGTATGAGACATCCTGATTGTTACCTCTCTGCAAATGATGTATGGCTACATTTTATTCATATCAATCTGTTTTTTTTAACCACGTTAGCAAGAATTTCAAAGCATTTCAAAAGTATTCATCTTCAAGTCTTGAGTTATTTGACAAATCAATTTCATAACTATTGCGACAAAAATGTAATGGTTTGGGTGTAACTTCTGGCAATATAGTGAGCGGTAGGTGTGAAACACTCGATAATGATTACCATGCTTTTGGATCTGTTTTTACACATATTGATGACTTATCTTCCTAATAAGACATACCTACTTAGACACACATAAGGAAGTAGGCCTTTATGAATGATTGCCTGTGATATTGTTTCATCATGGCTCAGGTGAGGATGCATCAAGTTGGGTTATTTTTAGAAACTAAGTAGTTGCTGCTGTATGCTTACCTTCAGGGCAGGGTTTTTTAGTTTTGTTTGGATGAGAACACATGTTTCTATGGGTTGTTAGTCATCTTCACACACGATACTAGGCCCTGTAATGAAATATTATGCTACTTTGTCATGTTATGGTTTGGGTTTTATGCTTCCCTTGGATCACTGATCATATCAGGCTGGTCAATCCTCTTGTGATGGCACAAATTACTTGTTTCTTTATGTGACTCTTATTACTAACACAGTTACCAACTAGAAGTGATCATTATGAAACGGACTAGATTGGCAGTTTGTGTAGAATGTTCCCAAAAGGCAAGCTTTACCTGTGATTGACAAACTCACCAAGTCACATTTAGTCATTTAGTTTATACTCTTTGCCTTTTGCAACTAAATATTTTTCTCAATTCACTGATCAATAATGAGGACTAGCTATCTGTCATCAGTACCCATTGTTTCCACGCATAGGCTATACATTTGTAAATGACCCTTCACTCAACCATTGCATCATGTACTTCTTTTGTAACAGTTGGGCATAAATGAAAAAAAGAGCTTTGTCGTCTGGCCTTTTGTTGTGGGCAATTTTGCAAAGACCTTTAGTTTCCCATCATCAACATTTGCAGTGTGGTCTATGGGTGAAGATTAAAGTCATTTGGGTTGCAGTCCAATTCGTGGGATTATTTAAGTATGACCTTCAAATCTAGACTATTTTTCCCACTGGCCTGTGGTCAGTTAAATTAAAGGTGTGTTCCATCTGAGGCTACCTGCTATGATTTTATTTTACTGATTTGATGGAATGTGGGAAGGGGGATCAAACCTTGATTTTTGCTATTTTACTGAAGTAACCAGGGAAAACATTCATTTTGCTTTGCCGGGAGACATTGAACAAAAGTGTAACAAAGCAAAGAGAAATGCCATTCAAATCAAGTGTCTAAAAATAGCTCTTTTGCAATGTATGTAATCACGAACCCTGTAGTCATAAGACATGGATAGAATATAATTATGTATTGAAAACACGCGTTAAGATTCATGTATGAATGTCGCCTCGCTTTGGAAAACACTATTGAGTTTACAAGTGTTTACAGTATCACTGTTTGGTCGTGCATGTTGCTTGTTTCGGTGGTTGTGGTATAAGTATAAGGCGTATGCGGGCCTACATTAGTGAGCGCAACAGATCGTTGTGTTTTCATAACTCAAACGCAAATATTAACTTTGTGTACTTTTTCATCCTACCCCTTCGGCGTTTCCGTGACATTAGGCGGTAACATATTGTAGCGTTTTATGAACATCTCAAGCTTGGAGAAACCGATTCATGTTTAAGATTGAAAGTTCGCAACAAACAACGATGTGAGCGCCAGTTCCATGACGATCCCATACACCAGCTCTAGGGGTGAAGGGGTCGATCGATCTTGTTGCGCGCGACTCAAGGTCGCGGTGAGGATAGAAAATTCCCTCCCCTTCCGTAGCCTTCCTAATGTTGTGGGAATTTTGCTGTGAGTGTTAACGAGAAGAAAGGTGCGGCTGTGTGCGATGGCTTTGTCTGCTGGCCCTTATCAAGGTCAAGAAAGCTCAAGCGAACGGCGCCCCTCGGCCGGTCTGTGTGGTTTCATCATGCCTGGGGCCACGTTCTAGGTCACGCGTTGTGGGTCAGGCTATTTTTAGATGTCGAGTAATCGCCGCTGTCAGTGTCCTTAGCACGGGGATTGATTTCGTGTACATGTACTAGGCTTCGCGTGGAAACATTGTCCTTGAAAGGAAGAAAACACGTTTCAATTAACACATAATTGTATTTATTTACAGTTGTTCTAAGTGCAGAAGTTTACATAGTCCCACAACACATTAACTCTAATGTAGAGAAAGAAGTACATGTGTATTTGGGTGGAGAGAGGGGTCAGGTTCGGGGAATGAGTCAATGATTTCACTAAATCATTTCTCATTTTATAAAGTTAAATTTGAGCTTTTTAAAGAATAATTAGCTGACAGTAGTGGCAGGACAGCTGTTCTCATGTCCTTCAGCAGCAACACATGTGGATTAATATGAAATTGATTTGCCCCTTAAAACAAGCAATGGCTGTGGGTGCAATATCCAATTTAGAAACTGTTGAATGTACTTTTCTACAGTGGGATACAGAGTTGTTGGCAACATCAAGTTCAATTATTCCAGGTGGAGTTATCATCCCAAATAATATTACATGTATTGCAATTACAAACATTACTTTGGCTCAGATATTGGCAACATTGAAGAAGGGACATATATATCATGACATTATTTAACAGACTAACCAGTCTTTGAGAGATCGCTACTTTGAACTGTTGACAAGAAAAAGTTCTATTTTCATTCTCTTCTTTTATTCCTTTTAGGTTGAAACGTGCAGAGTGGAAGTGGGCAGTAGATCGGGCTGCTGTGGTTTCACGTTGGACGTGGCTTCAGGCTCAAGTTTCTGATCTTGAGTACCGTATTCGCCAGCAAAGCCAAGTTCACCGACAACTCAGAAACAGTAAAGGTGGAGTGGTTTTGGGAGACCCCCCTACCACGAGTGATATTCTCCGCGGGCTTCAGGGAATACAGTCCAGGACTGGAGTGGAAGGGAAGGTGGAAAGCAGCAATGCAGGGACGGAGGTGTCGCCTTGCAACATATCGGCAGTGCTGTCCAATATCGACAAGCAAGCCTCCCGCCTGACGCAGTCACTGGGCAATTGTCTTTCTCCTGCCTCGTCTACGCTGGGCAGTCCCATGGGTTCCAAAATTTCCTCTCCCCGCGTCAACGGGGTGTCAGACTCTCCCATCAGTAGCAGCAGCACAGCAGATATGGCAACAGCAGAAAATAGTCCTCTGGCTATAGATCTCTGTAATAATAAAAATGCTATTGAGATTGAAGCGTTGCCGCTTCCAGCAGCAGATGCGTCCTGCCAGGCCTCTCGATGCCGACCACTCCGGAGTTACCGCAAACGAAAGATCTTACGAACTATTGGATTGTACAAAACAAACTCAAAGGCTTCACGGCTCTCGGACGTTCGTTGTCGCTGCTACCCTCCAGGAAATCCGTGTCCGATGTGTGGGGGGCGGTACAACAACACGGTCACCATGGACACAGACACCATGTCCTTCAACGAGCGGGTGGCCCTGCTAGACCCTTCCTTCCACCCTGTGCTTTCATTCCCACAAGACGTCCACCTTCCTATTCATTGTGAAGGGCTCATTAAATCAGGGCTCTGGCAGAACAAACCTTCGCCTCGACGGTCGCGGGGCCCTGAGTACCGCCGACAAAAGGTCATCACGCTGGTCACAGACCCGGCCAGGAAAAATGGCAACAATCGCCAGAATGGAAGAAACAACGCATCTGTGATCAACTTTTCTGCAAGTGAGTAGCTTTGTGTTTTGATTTCTGTACTGGTTCAGTTTGCTTATAAACGTGGGGGTGTGCCTTATTTGCTGCCCTTAGCGCCAGTGGGCATAATGGGTAGATGATGATGATGTGCCTTTTTTGTTTCTGGCTTCTTCTAAGTGACACAACAACTTTGGAGTTTTCACAATCCAGTGGCAGATGGAAATTTGGTTTGTCAGAATCTCTTCTTAGTCTTAATTGATAACAACGCATTCTTCATGCGCTTTTCTCCTATGGCAGTACATCAAGTGCACTTTGAGAAATGTTCAGTTTTGCCTTGAGTCATTTACTGGTCTAGTAATTATGATTTGTTATTCATTGATTACCTGAGAAAGCAACAAATCAAAACAGAATGAATAAAAAAACAAAGAAAAAAACATTTGGTGATTGTAAGTGCAAAGAAATTGCAGATATAAAAAAAATATTTTGACACATTTGCTTGGTTTGGTTTATGAATAAGATGAAAGTAAAAGCCACGTGTGTTTAATTTTCCAAATGGAGGATCAGACATATAAGCGTACATTTGTAATTTGATTGAACAGCTCCTTAGTGGTAATATTGTATTGTCCACCGTGGTGCCTAATGTTTTAATTGTCTGACTCGAATGGTTGTTAAAAATCCTTCTCCTACACTTGCCAAATAAACCTTAGGAATAATAGGAACAGCTACGTCCTATTTCAAGGGTCCTTAGTTTTATTGTGACCCTATTTGGAATGAAGTTTTTATACAGCAGACCATCTTCCTTTATTTAGTAGCATTATAAAGTTATATGTTATTAAAGTTCATTAAATTTGAACTATTTTCTTAGTTTCAAAGGCATTATATGTAATCATTGTTTAAATGCTTCTGAAGTATGAGCTGGGCAAATCCTGAGACATGATATAATATTATATTACTTGAAAGAGTAAGAAGTATGTATGAACCTAGTATGTGCATTGTGAATTGAATGTTACTGATCACATACCATACTTTAAAAAAATTTTTGTAACCTCATCATGTCTAATTTCTGAATATTTGTATAATTTATTCTGGCTTGTTTTAAAGCTTCATAATTTGCTGGTCGTTTCTGTCATAAGTATTATTTATTTACCTGCTGTAACTGTCAGATTTGAATTTGTTTCTGCTAGCTTGTCGTGTGTGTGTACAATTTTGTTGCAAGTGAAAGGGAGGTTAGGGTTAGGCAGGAAATGGAAAGTCCATCTTCTTCTATTGTCGTCTCATCGCTCAAATTTATGAAATTTAAAAAAAGTCACTCTTGAGTTGATACTCAGCAAACGTCAGTTTCTTGACGATGGTGTAGTAGATACGTGAATTTGTGATTGGGTATGACGGACAAAGAAGATTATCATATTTATTTCTTTGGAATGGTGAAGATTGAATAACCTTGGTGTATCCGTCTGTGGAGTGAGGAAGCCCAGTGTTCACTGAGAGCCTGCATGCACAGTAATTCATGGCTTTAGAAAATAAAATTGTGTTAAAAGAATTTACTAACAATGGTAAACACCAATAATTAACAATGGTAATAATGATATTAAAAATATAACAGTGAGCAAAATTATAAGAATGTCTTTCAAACCATTTACAGAAATCAAGAACAAGTATGAGAGCAAGACCAAGGGTAAGAAGCCGGGACCTCGAGGGCCAAAGCTGAAGGCCAACTCCAACAAGGTCAAAAGAAAAGCTGCCAAAATTGCAAGAGGTGAGCGTGTTGAATATGCATCATGTCCAAACAAAGCAGTGACAGCCTGCAGTATGTGCAATAGTCATGGCTCTCAGACTTACGCTGAAATCTGTGGATCTGACGGTCAGCGTAAATAGAAATACCTATAAACGTTTATTATACATCGGTACACTCCATACCATGCAACTATTTTGTGCAAAAATATTGTCGTGATTGAGGTAGTTGCCGACGGTTTTCAGTGGATTTGAAAATTTTTCACTGAGACCCCTGGCAATAGTTGTTGTGGTGAGGTTTTCTCTCTTATTGTTCTTGTACGTAGTAGTTTAACGAGTTGGTCTTGAGAAAAGGAGGCCTTTCCCCCACACCGGCTCTATGGGCCTCATTAGCCTTGAAGGAGCTTTACTTTTACTTACTTCCCCCACAGTTCCCTAGGTGTTGATTCTGTAGCAACACTTACTTGTGTTTTATACAGGAAGTGTTATGTATGTCCCTTGCTTTGTTTGATGAAACATTGTTATGCGTTTCTTTCCGAGTCACTTAATTGTTAATTCCTGTCCTTTTCAGAAGCCCTTAAGAAACAGGAACAAGATGAAGATGAGGAATTCGAGGCTTTCCTCCTGGAGCAAGACATCACCTCCAGGGACGGGCTGTCGGCCAGCGCCTCTCAGACATCGCTCAAGGACATGCGGGACGGGCACATGCCTGGACAGCGCAAACGCAAGGTTGATAACTGCTTCGATATTAACAACATCGTGATACCCCACAGCATGGCAGCCTCAACGCGTGTGGAGCAGATTCAATACAAAGAGATTGTCACCCCAAAGTAAGTGGACTTGCATGCGCTATAGGCAGTTTGGTTTCTTGGTCTTAGCAAATGTGCTTTTCACAAAAGGGCTTCTTTCATTAGAATTTTTCATTAGTTATTGATGCTGTGTTTAAAGCATTGAAACGGATTCTAAAATAGCAGCATTTTCCAAGAATTTTTGTATAATAATAAAATGTGCTATATTCATCCTACTGTGGTTCCAGTTTTTGAAAAACAAATTTGTGTGAAGTACAGATGTGTCACTTTTCCGGCAATTACCGGAATTCCGACTTTGGCGAATCTGCCCACAATGTTCCGACATCGGAAGATTGTGTTTTGTTTGTTTTTATAAAGTATGTATCTTGAGCCACTAGCTTGACTTTTACTTCACCGTCTCGTCGCCACGCAAAAAAGTCCAGGCAGAATGATTAGGCTTTGGTGACACCTCTGAGATTATCAAGAATCATTAGATCTAGATGTAGTAGAAGGATGCCTCAACTTGATTGGGTGAGTAGAGAAAGGATGCACATAACTGAATATTTCCTGTGTGGCTTCCAGATGGAGAGAAGTTCCTGGTGAGACCACAGACACCCTGGACTCCAGCCTGTCCAAGAAGTTGGAGAAGACCAACGGGGTTTCTCTCACTCTCGACCAACATTCTATAACTGCCAGGACAGAGGAGGTAGGCAGCGTGTTGGCCTTGCAATTTAAGCAATGTTCCCAGACGGCCTTGCTCGAGTCAAAGTTGAAATGTTAAATTGACAAGTATGAGAAATATATAGTACTTTGCCAGGTAAAGTGTTCTGCGACATGCATTGGAAAACTTGCTAGTTGTTGTTTTTTCGTTCACCTTTGACTCGTCATCTGATTGTCCTGATGATGAAAGGCAGGAGAGTGTCACCTTCAGGTTTAAGAATTCTGTCAGGTCTATCAAACCAGTGTGGAATTGCTATTACCAACAGAAAAAGTAAGTTTTAGGAGGAATCCAATGGGAATGCCATTTCTTATCATTACTGATTTTGTCATATGTGGACGAGGAACAGCAGACTCGTCAATGCACAATGCTAATGCATGGGTTGATGGGGCCCTTTCCTTCTACAGGTGGAGGACTTGTCGGATGAGCGGTACTTGAGCAGGCATTCCAAGTACGAGCAGGAAGAGAGAAAACGGTTCCGGAACTTCCTGCAGTATCCACCTGTCCGGCGCAACAGAGCCCGCTCAGAGCTGGGCTTCATGGGAGGGGAGGGGGGAGGACGGCCCCACCTGGAGACAAACGAAGCCTCCCCTCTCAAACTGCAGCCAGTGGAGGAGGACGGGAGGGAAGCCTTGGCCTCTGAGGACAAGCCAGTGGAGAGGTCACGACCTTCCACTCCTGTGTTGAGCCGAAGGTGAGACAGCAGGTTTTGTTTAACCTCCTTCTGTGCTTGTGTGGTTTGGCTCATGGCGTGTGTCATATGTTCGACTGCCCTGCCTAGAGCAGGCCTCTCAGACTTCTGCGGAAATCCGTGGATCTGACGGTCAGCGTAAATAGAAATACTGTAAACAATGTTTATTATACATCGGTGCACTCCATACCATACAACTATTTTGTGCAAAAACATTGTCGTGATTGAGGT
>JBDFRD010180632.1:0-12022 GCA_039654405.1 Bullina lineata | reverse complement strand
GGAGGTGGGTAGAGGAGAGAGAGAAAGGAAGAGAGAGAGAGAGAGAGAGAGAGAGAGAGAGAAAGAGAGAGAGAGAGAGAGAGAGAGAGAGAGAGATGGCCCACAGCATGTTGTTCAAATAAACGCACTGAGTTCCATTTCAACAAAGCAGCGTACTTTTGTCCCTGAGTTCTGTCAAACACGTATAATATGCTTGTACTTATATCTTCAAGAAGGACTTGCATACCTTAACTACACATTATTACCAGGTGGACGCCTGTTGGGTACAGAAAAAAAAAGGTCGACCAACGGAGACTTGGCGAAGGAGTGCGGAGAAGGAAATGCGTAATATGGGTTGGGGTTTGGGAAGGATATGAACTATTGGCGCTCTCTGTTACCGGCCTCATGCCACTGATTTGCTGATACAACACAATGAGGAAAATATCCCCTTTGAACCAAATAATACAAAAATACATACACGTACGTACATGTGTTATACAATTCATTCAAAGAAAAATTTCCTCCCTCCTTGAGCATGACCCCACCTTCTAATAAGCCCAGAAGATGGACTGTCACCTGTGTGTTCTTTGAAATCAGCGATTCACCGAAGGTACCGAATGTCATTCATTAAGAGAGTACCACAACCTGAACACACTAGTTAACTGATGATTTGATCAGTGAGGTTAATAAAAATATGTTTTAAACGCTGTCGTCAGACATAATCTGTTCACAAACATCAGGCTATGATCTACTCTGCCTGGGGTTTCATTCTATTCAGAATTAACTTCAGCATATCTTTGCTCGCATGACTGATGAGACTGAGAGTTCTACAGCACCGGTATATTGATAGTATAGAATTACAGGTTTCCTTTCTTGGATTGTCACCTGACTGCGTCATGTCCAGGGTTTAGGCCACCCTCAACTCACAGATATTTCATTGCAAACTTTCGTGAATACGGTAGGTATATCATCGGTCAATGACTAACATCTACCTTCCCTTTTTGAGTTATTAACTTTACTGGTAGGCCTACATTGTCTATTCCAGCAGCTGCACCATACAGTAGAGTCCAGTTATCTCGAACACGGAAATGTCGAATTCACGGATATGTCGAATATAATTCTCGGTCCCTTTTATTTTTCTCTATTACAACAAGTGTCTTCACGGAAATAACGAATATCTCGAACAATATTTCCAATCCCGGGTTCGAGTTTTCCGTGCTCGACTGTATTTGTCCGTACTTGTATTCTGCCTTACTTCTTTCAGCGGGGAATGTGTGTGTGTGTGTACGTGTGTGTATGGTGGGGAGATGTACAATGTATAATATCAAAATTCATTGAATGAAACCACAGGCAGAGGAGATCATAGCCAGGGAACAATTAGTTTTTGTTATGGAAGAAGCACCATAGAACAAATCTATCTTCAACACCAGAGGTCTGTGTGAGAAATACCGTCAATACCAACATGACCATATCTTTATTCACTTTAAAAAGGCATTGGACGCATGACATGTTATAGGCAATGATGAAGAAGTGCATGGGCTAAAACATTAAAAGTTATATCCGCCACTGGTGAGTCTTTCTGTCCCACTGACTCACATTTCTTCTCTGTGAGTCATTGGGTCTATTTGACCCACTTGTGGTGAGTGTGCGGTTTCAAATAAATTCCTCTTTGGAAGTCATTGGGTCAAATCAGCCCCACGTGTGTTTGAGCGAATAAAATGTGGTTGTTTGATAATATTTCTGGAAAAAAAAAATAAAAAAAAAAACCCAGTCACAAATACAACAAAATGAATTACAACACAACATGTAGGCCTACAAATGGATGATAGAAGAATACAAGTAGTTTCATGATTTAATTTTCTTTATTAAAGTTGTCATCGCATCAATTTTTTGCTACACGTACGGGTCAATTAGACATACGTGTGGCGGAAAAAATTAACACCACCAAACAGATGTACCCAAAAGCCAACAGTGCAATGCTTATCATAAACTTATGGAAGAAACAGAGGACAGCTGGTTCTACACGTCAGTCGGTGTCCACCAGGGATGCCTGATCCAACAGACCTTGTTCAACATCTTTCTTGTGTGATAATGACAGATGCCTTTGAGGAACATCATGACACAGTCATGACAAGTATTGATATACCAGTACAGGAAATTTAATCTGCTTTTACATTAAGATATTCTGACCTAGTGCAATGAAATTCCGGTATAATACATATACTAATACATCGTACGGACCTACTTACTTGGCTGACCATGTCATGAGAGATATTTATATTTTCGTAAGATGAAAGTATTGAAAGGGGGATAGCCACATGAACTGACAATGCTTTATTAGTTATCTCCCTTGCAATTGGAAATTAATATTATGGCAAATAAGAGTACAAATGTATAGGCCTAATTAATTATAATATCTCTGAAGATTGTAGATCTACACCATTCGTGTTTTTCCCTATTACGTATTATCATTATTAATATTATTATTCTGCTGAGCACGACAAAAACAAGAGCAAAAAGACAGACCATGAGGCAATGTAGGAGGCTTTGGATGGGAAACAGAAAAAGGACATTTGACATTTGAATCAATCATTTTTTGTACATTATAAATTACATTCATCTTCATAGATTCCCATGATGGCCGTTTCAACTAAACTGAAATAGACGCGGTTGAATTTTTTTTTTTTAATCAGTTATTTGGGGATCCTGAGGATAAACTTCTCATCCCACACTTATCCATGTGCTGGCAAGGACATTGTACATACCAGATATATTCTTTTTTGTTGTAAGCTATTCCCTTGGCTTGTTCAGTATTCCTACTTCTGGCATTTTTTTCACTGTAAGTTACACCGTAAGGAACAGTGACCAAAATGGGAGATACAATATAAATATAAAGAACGAATTATTGAAGATACAACATACAGGCAATCTCTTCATCACTGATCTTGTAGGGATTTCACTGCCTATCTCAGCACTCATACAATGAGAAGAAACAGGGCAAGTCATGCATGTCCATGGAGATCACACAAATCAAGATATTTTAAATGAAGTGACCGATCAAAACTCGACTAATTGGGATGTGCAACCAAGCACGTCACACATTGAGCATCCTAGGACTATGAGATATATAAGAAACACAAGTGGTTGTCTAATTTCAAAGATTACTTGAATGTAATGTACGTATACAATATTTACAGCTGTCTAGCCATTAATTCTTTCCATTCATGAAGGTTGAAAAAAACTGTGCAACATGTTTCCACAATCATTACTATCTTCAACAAAAGTTGTCTCCGTGATGAAATAGTGCACAAATACACACCCACACCAACATCAACACTTACATTAATACAATCATGCAAAACAACAACAAAAAATGTGAGTATATAAAAATGCATATATTTAACTTTCTTGTCACAATGTTTTCCTGGAACTGAACACCTTGACTCCGTTCTCAAGAGATGCCCTGGCGTAGCGTGTCAGCAGAGCTCCGACATCTAGCTTGTCATCTGTCAAGTCGCTGAAACCAAGAGTAATTATTGTCAAGCTTATGCTATTGTTAAGCTACCCCTTCCTGCTACTAATACTAATAATGATAATAACAGCAGAAGTAGTAAAAAAAAAAAAAGTCATAATAATAACATACATGTAGTCTTACAACACTGTTACATCCTTGGAAAATATATAATATATTAAAACCGGAGTCCAGTTAATTATAAAAACAAATGCACAGAAAATCTGGTCTGAAAAAGGAGGCAAAATAATTGAAAATTAACTATGTTCGATTCCAATCATAGAAAAAGGCTGTATCGCCTCTGAAATATGACTTTTATAAAAAAAAAAATGATGGTTTTGAATTACCTGTTTTTCCAATGCATAAAGCAAGACACATTGTGCACAATAAAAACAACACACTGGATTGTAAGAAAAGGAAAACAAATGACATATTGACTAATGTATTTCTAAATGATTATGGAGACAAAACAGATGAAGATAACAGCTCCAGAACAAACAAGCAGGAAAAGAAAGACAAGCAAGAACAGATCTAGGTTTCTCTAAATGAAGACAACTTACTTCACATAAGGTGTAATATCATCCAATGTCCACTTCTTCCTTGCATCAAACAGAGCTTCGAATCTGAAAAGGGATCCAAAGAATTTCTGGTTAACACATGTAAATAGTACACAAATGTTTCTTAATATTACATATAATGTAACATCAACAATGTCTCATGATAAAGGCAAGGATTTCAACAACAGCATTTCATTTCTCGATTTTTTTTTTTTTTTCATTTTAACTCAATTGAGTCTGAGCTATTTTCAGATCTACAAGCATTAGAGTCTGGCTAAATTAGGTGATATTTCAACACACTACTAAAATAAAACCATAAAGACTACGTATGAAAACTTGAAAACAGCCAACAATGTTATAATTTTAATAACAGAAGACATTTTATAGTTACTTCTTTTTTTTTTTTTTAACTACATTTCTAAAACCAATTTTTAGCATCTGCAAGAATTTTTTTTCACATTCACAACGTACAATAAAATAAAACAATCTTATCAAATTAATCATTGTCTTCTTGTTTTTCTTCAACTGTTTTGAATCTAGTGTTCGCAGCATCAGGATAGTTCAATTTTGTGTGAAAAAGCTTAAACCTCAAAGAACATCCTTTTGTCATTCGCCATGGGAAGTATATTAGTTTTGGATCAGTTAGGATCACCACAGAAAAATTTGCATAAGCTACAGGAAATCCCAGTAACAAAATGAATTATTATTAGGAGAAAGCAAACAATACTTTTCAAGCCGTTTGCCACAACAGTTGCTATAAAACAAGAGACATAGAGGGTCGTAAACACCGGTCCCACGAGGGAGGCGAGATCAGTCACTCGCAACATGTGGGCTATCTCGCAACGTTTGCGCGATTAGATTCAAATGAGCTAAAGGTGTAAAAAAAAAGGTAAATAAAAAGGACTGCTTGGGCCTTGGCTGATTTCTAATTTATTTTGAAAAACGCAACTGAACATTTCCATGCTCTTGTGTACGCCGTGTCCAAAGTGTCTGAGTGAATTATGTGTGGACTCAAGACCTATGACAAGGAACCAAGTTAGTTAAATTTACATAGTGATGAAATCACACTTACTTTCCAACCTGAATCTATTCCTTTTCTTGCAATCAAAAGCGGAATGGTTTAAAGTTTTTAAAAGAAAACTCATCCTATACAGGACTAATAAAAAAAAGGAATTCCCTAAGAATTCGTGATGTCAGATTAAAAAAAAACCCAACTCAAATAGTAAGTACATTGTACAATCTCATGCAAATATCACTGAGTAGTTTACTATTACCTGCCAACCATTTACCCACAGGACAACTCTTCAAATCTACAGACCTGTCCTCTTCCCATTTGTTTCAGCCCATCCACTAGCAACATCATGTTTTAACTGCTCAAGGCTCTAATACTTATTGAATTTTCGTGAACGTTGTCTATCCATGTTCGACACTGGAAAAACACACATGCCCTAACAAGTGTTTTATTGCCGTTTCTTGTCTACGGTGTTAAGAGATGATGGACTTTTATTATTCCCTTGATATAAATTTTATTTCTCTTTTAAATTAATTTAAATGTGTATCAATAAATATCACCATCATTTTCACTTGTATAATATGACGACAAAAATATGGGGAATATGTAGGCAAGGATTCATAATATGTGGACAGGGTTTACATTGTACGATGTGAAAAGCAAGTCCCAGAGCATTGGGAGATGCTAATGCTGGTACAAAGAGCCATGCTTGTAGGTTTAGCTATTATTATCCAAACCTTTCTCCAACATTCTCCGGAAGATCATCTACACAGTAGTACCAGACAACACCAGGTCGAGACTCCCTATCAATCAAAGCCATGCCCTGAAAAGAATAGTTTTGACACCTGATTTACTCTCTTGAGATGAAAGAATTTAAATTAATTAATTTTCAAAACATACTTGGCTAACAATAGTTTATACAAACGTACCAGAATTTTTTTTTTTTTAATGAATGATGCTAGTGATCAAATGTATGTCAGATTTGTACCCATCTTTTTCACTGTGTTACCTAATTTACAAATCCAATACATAAAGGAACAATGCAGGTAATGTGATTTATTCAAGGGATACACAGCAGGATACAGCTGTAGGCAGCACATCGCTTGTTCAAAAACATACCGGTAACAATAAAACTTTTATGCTATCTCTTTCCCCGTCATGGATTCCAAACAATGTCAAAAAAATCCCAAAGAGGTTCGTTGAAGCAATAAAATTCAGATAAATTTTAAGGTCCTTCATTGAAATAATTTCGAGAAAGTAATATCCCAGTTTTGTATCGAAGCTTAGATTTGTCATCATTACCTTAATCTGTGAGAGAGATGTGCTCATTCCATCAGGAACGCTTTCCTGCCAAGTCTTCAAAAAGTCATTCAGGTTGAACTGTGGATTCAAAGATTATTTTCCTAAAGTTCATCGCATGAAGGCATCACTTGTTATGTTTTATTACTTCCTTTTGTCCTTTCCTTACCGATTCGTCGGGATGTGTACTTTCCAGTTACGGCTAACTAACGACCAATACACGTATGTACTGCATTAACACATCTTCAGCAATTCTTATCAATATGTTTTTAAAACTAATTTAGATGATAATGATCTCTGAAGAATTTGGGGTTCCCCCGCCTTCCCAGGGGTGGGGACCCAAAGGTGGTTGGCATGGAGATTACATTAATTACATTAATCTATTTCTGGCATCTCCTTAGTTCCAAATGTATTTACGATGTCCTTCCCTTGAAATAAACTGGAACGGATGAGAGAAAAATAGCTCCTCTATGCAAAGAGTTGTTTCTAAGAGTTTGCCCAGACAAAAGAGCCATGTATAGGTTTTAACTCAAATCTTCAGAGATTAACACTTGTTTTGCCAGGCTGACACTTTTTATCAAGGTAATAAAACATTAGATTCAGTTTTGAATTAATGCATACATCGATGCGTATAAAAGTTCCTACTTACTTTTCCAGAGTTTCTCAGGCAAAGTTCTGCAAAGTGCTTGCAAACTTTCTCTTCTGACAAAAATATCACATCTGTGAAAAAAATGGCATGACACAAATATACTGATTAAAGAGGAGAACCATTGCTTAGTACACTATGCTTTCCCCTAAACTTCTGTTTCCGTCTATTTAATGTGCCTTTCAAAAGAATTACATACAGAAATATGATACATGTAATACACATTTGAGACTTATTCAAACCAGACCTGAAACTGAAGAAGGAAAAGTGATCTGCGCTTAGTAATATAAATTTACGCTAATCGATATCTCCATTTCAACATTATGGCTGAGGACATGAATGAGCCTTGAGATCACAGATTGAATTTGACTATAGACAATCTCCATGTAATGGTTCACCCAACCTCAGCGTTTGCATTATATTCTTGTTTGTCTCCATTAAAACACGAACATTGTAAAACAAGAATAACTCTGGAAGTCTGAAAAAAAATTACTCTAATGTTGATTCTTCCTTTGACTACAGTAGTCGCACAGTGCTCGGGAGACAGCTCAAGCATGAACTTAGGTGTAGCGTGCTCTTACATCATCCAAAGCAAATTGAGGAATATTTGTTTTAATTACCCCCTTGTATAATTTTTATTGACTACCTCCCTTGGAAAGTCCCTCCCAGGCATAACCTACACATGTGCGGATGCTAAGCACTAAGCCACGATCTTGATCACGATTACTTTCTGCTGTCTTTGCAAAATTGAGTTCGCCACCGGTTTCTAATTCATTAAATTACATATTCATATGAAATTATTTTCAACTTAATGTTGAGGCTTAAACTCGTTTTCTTAAGGGGCACCAAATGCCACAAATGCAATGATGAATGCCTAGGCCTACAAGACTGAATGAAAGGTGCTGCCTTGTTTCGATTGATACTGCCACGAACAACAGCAATTCTTCTAATCATCGGTTATTTATAGCTATACTGTAGCTAAAATGACCGGCAAGCTCTACCATTGCTCCAATCAGATTCAGTTGTGATGCTGCTCCCCTTGACAAACTCTCACATAACTTTCCCGTGCCCTCCCTCTCCCACCCACTCCTTTTCATGCATCGCCTCGAGCGCCCACCCCCCACCTCCACATGTTTTTCCTCCATCCCTCAAAGGACTAAGTTCTTCTAAATAAAGACGACACCTGCGTCATAATATTGCACCGCGTGGCCATGTGGTGTGCAAGTGATCTGAGTCGGTCCATCTAGATCTAGCGTGAGCTGGTTTGGGTGAAATTTTTTTGCTGTATTCTGGTGACTAGAGCATTCGCTTATGTGTAGTAACAAGCACTTACACATGCGATTTATATAGTAAAAAATCAGTCAAATGATAAAAAGTGTGCACTTGACCGGATCTTGTTTTTACAGAGCTTACACTTGGGCGGCGACTAAAATATTTGTAAAACAAAATAAAAGTGATCTAATCTTACTTTCTCAATTAATACTGAAATCAAATGCCCCTACAGCAAAACTTCACATATCTACAAAATTCCTTTTATACATAAGCATGATTTGAAGCTAGTCATAAAAGGGCTCTTTGCTATGCATGGGCAGCCTTTTACAGACATTAGTCCTCGTTCACCCCATAAAATCATAAAGAGCTACACTTTGCTCAGTGGTGCAACAGAAATGCTGTCACTAACTCACTAACTTTACTTACTTTGATCATCCGTTTCCATGATGCTTTCAGTGTCTCGAGAAAAGCTGTGTATCACATGTTGAACTACTTCTCTGTTAAATAAAACAAAAATGTTAGTTAACACACATTGATATGCCACACTTGATTCTGAATTATACACACTGTATAACCTTATAAAACAATGAGAGGGCACTCATCCTGAACTGAAAATTTGACATGAAATTGAAAAGTCGCTCCACCAGTGGAGGCTTGCAATCCAAAACATTATTCTTTTGTCTTCATAGTTATGCCAGATAACTCAAACTTGAAGATAGGTAGTTTAGAAACGCTTTGAAATTCTTGCTAACATGGTTAGAAGAGACAGATCATCAGCGAAGCATCATTTGCAGGCATAATAATTGAAATTATGTCGATGAAATTTTACTCAAAAGTCCATATGGTTAGTGCGGAGAGGAATGCCAAGCTCTATTGGAGATGAGCAATAAAATCGTGGATCCTGTGTGCATGTTATGTACATTAAAGATCTTTTGACAGTCTAAAATCATACAAGAGCAGGCAAATGCCACTGTCTGGGCAAAATTTAAACATGAACGTATCACTCTCTATCAGACTGCAGGTCAGGCTAGTTCCAAATGTAATGACCATGTCTTTCGTTGGGAATAAAACTAGAATGACCGAGAGGGCTGCTCAGGCAAAGCAGCACTATAGCTGCTTCAATGGTCTCTAAAAGACGAAAAGCGCGATACATACAGTCTCTGTGTCATCATAGTTTTGAACAAAAAGATTTTAATCAATGACAAGACCCAGTAATGACCTGGTTAAATCTTGTTGACACAGGTCTCTTCTCTGCTTTTGAAGTTATCATATATTAATGTTTGAAAAGCCGAAAAAACTTGGAATTATGAATTATCACTCCTGTAATATTTTCATTCATAACGATGATAAATAAAGTTCTGACACAGCCTCATATATAGATATATGAAAATTCAGTATTCACACTTCCTGAATTTTTTATTTTGAATTGATTCATGACACAATTTCTTCTTTTACCATCATTCCTTCAATGGATTCCTCCAATTTTCTTTTATCACTGATTATGTGTCAAATAACAATACTTGTAATAACTGCTTCACATGTCTGCTAGTGAGCTGCAACTAAAATGTCTTACAAACAAAAGGACATGCATAACATCTATTACTACATTGTATTAAAGGAAAATAAGAAGAACATGATAAGAAAAAAAGTTAAGTTATAACAAAGCATTACAAGCACAACTCCCAATCATTGACTTGCACACTTACACAGGAAACAGATCAGTAAGCACCTGGCAGCATTCGCTGACCTCTAACCCTGACTTAAGCCAGTCTCTCTCATCACACAACTGCAGGATATGATGGAGGACTGTGGTCAGGTACTCAAAGTCCAGTAATCTCCAGGCCCCTGAGGGAGGACCAATCCAAATTTACAAATGAGACGACATCTCCTTTCATTATTCTACATGTAGCTTCAGAGTACAAAAAGCCTAAAAAAAAAAGCCAGCCACGCTTCTCTATGCAGGTGGCGCGGTGGCCAAGTCTTTAGTGCATTCAATTACTTATCCAAGAGTACAGGGTTCGAATCCGGGCGGTGACCCTGTTGTGTCACTGGGAAAGACACATGACACCATTTTTCCTCTCCCCACCCAGGTGCAAATTGGGTACTGGCATATTTTGCTGTGGAAGTAATAATTCCACTTCACCCTCCCAAAACCGGGATAAGCTCTGGCTCCGTGGGCCTAACATAAGCTTTAGGTTTTCTTTACTCTTTTCTGAATGTTTCAAAATATAATATAAGCTATCAGAAAACAATGACCATCATCAATTAGAAGACACTCTGCTACATGGGAATTGGGATATATGCATTTTTGTAATCTTGTACTAACTACATAGAACTTGATAACATGTCGTGTTATTTGTCATTTTGGGAAAAAAATGAAAAGAGATATTGAAAATCAAACAATTTGCAATCATTGTCACATACATCATCCTATAAATGTTAATGTATGACAGACTATTTGTGACAGCTACTTTCACAGGGACAGTGCTAATCTTAATGGTCAAGAATAAATGTTAATAAATGAAAAACACATAAATAAGATTTATTAAAAGGAAATGATTCCTATTTTTAGTATCTCAGTAACAATCAGTTACTTGACACACTTGAGAACCTTACAGTGATTTCTATAAAAGAAGCTGTTCTTTATCTAACAAAAAGAAATCATAACAAATGTAAGTAGACAAAACGCCACACGAAAATTATAGGACAATCCTTTTCAGTTGAAAATCCAAGCTTTTATTCAAAGTGGATAAAAGTGCTTTACTTTCTTCTTCTCATGCAGCACTGATCTGTCACACCACTGAATTGATCCTCACTTCAAATTCATGGAAATGTAGAAAATGGAACCAAGTCTTCATAATACGTCAGACTAAAAACATACGAGACTGAGATTCTAAAAATAATAGAGAGTGATAAATTAGTTAAGTATTCTAAGTGAAGACAGGAACAGGGATGAAGCAGCAGGAGAGCTATATTCAAGACAAAAAAAAATTTGATAGCAACAGAGTTAGTATCACATCCTGTAAAGAAGGTCTGGCGAGGTGGCCGAATGATTAGAGTGTTGGATTCCTAATCCAAGGATTCAGGGTTTGAATCCTGGAAGTGACTGTGTTGTGTCCTTGGGGACAGACACTTTATACCATTTTTCCTCTCCCCACCCAGGTGCGAATTGGGTACCAGCGTATTCTGCTGGGGAAGTAAACCTACCATAGACAAGGGTTCTGTCTAGGAGATGAAGTAAAAATCATCTGTTCCGCTTCATGCTACGGAAACCAGAATAAGTTTCAGTTCTAAGGACCTCATGGCCTTGAAGGAACTTTATTTTACCAGTAAAGAAGAGCATAGAAAGAGTTTTTTTTTTTTTAATCTTAGATCAATAGGATAAAAAGGCTGAGGCTTTAGAAGGCTATAGCATTAGTGCGAACGTCTCACCATTTATAAAGCATGCATTGAGCTTCTTAAGCCCATCTTGTATTTCTGCATCACTTGCTTGCACGCTGTTCTCTAATTCTTGTGTTGTGTACTAAGTGAGATGGAAAATAAGAGGGTGAAGAGGATTGGTTGTTGGGCAGAGATGAATGAGATATCTTCTCAGTAATGCTTCTCAAGGGATGAAGACAGGGGAGAAAGTATAGAGGAGATTGAGGGCTTTACATGGATTCAAAAGTGTGTGGCAGAGAGAGAGAGAGAGAGAGAGAGAGAGAGAGAGAGAGAGAGAGAGAGAGAGAGAGAGAGAGAGAGAGAGA
>JBDFRD010180522.1:0-12023 GCA_039654405.1 Bullina lineata | reverse complement strand
GAGAGAGAGATAGATAGATAGAGAGAGAGATAGAGAGAGAGAGAGAGAGAGAGAGATAGAGATAGATAGATAGATAGAGAGAGAGAGAGAGAGAGCCAATATGTACATGAGAGAGGAGAGACAGAGTAGAAACAGGAAAAAGACAAAAAGAGAGAAAGAGAACGAGAGAGAAAAGAAAGACGGGAAGAATGTGTGCGTGTGTAGGTATGTGTGAAAGTGAGGAGAGGGGATGGAGAAGAGAGATACATAAATAGAAAGAGAGACAGACAGACAGAGTAAGAAAGAAAGAAAGAAAGAGAGAAAGAGAGAGAGAGAGAGAGTATCAACGATAATTCATGTACTGATGATGAACTGGGTTGACCTTTACATAAAGGCCTCTTTCCCCACTCTACTACTTCATTTCTGCAAGCCATGAAAATGGGCATGAGCGTGGGGCTTTTAAATAAACATTTCCAGAAGCAAAGGTTCTGTATTTGGGTGGCTTTTGAACAAACATTTCCATGGGTAAGGGCGCAGTCATTACTCATACACTTGTTCGCAGCTTCTGTGGGCTGGGCTTGAGTCATCCTGCGTCCTCCCTTTCATAACACAAGATGACCCACTGCATAGACATAGCTCCATCGCTAAAACACCTTCGCGCACACCTTGGACAGGTCTGACAATTAATGCCTTGACGACTGTGCTTCCGAGGCTATGTCAACTGAGACACCATGATAGACAGATTGCGGGAGGCGTTTCAGTAGTAGCTTTTTCTTTCGAATTCAGGCTGTAGAAGGCCTGCTAAATATAGCACTATAGCAGACATATCAGGAATCATGCAAAGAAAAGCTATGAAAAAAAAAGGAATGACACAGACACCCATATCTAAAAAAATGCTTTGGCAGATAGAGAAGGATACCAAAGGCTTTGAAACAGACAGATCAGAGAAGATGTTTTAAATAGAGTGCTTTGGCAGATAGACGAGAGAACTGTGTTAAAACTTTTTGGTCGGTGGATTCCGAAACGTAAGAGCTTGACAGACAGACTACAACCTGTTGACTGCAGGGTTTCGTTCACACGTTTTTTTTAAGGCATCAATGCCAAACCACAAATGATACATTTCCTGACACCTTGCAGGAGAACAGGTCCGCAAGACAGCTTTCAATTAATTCCCGCATACCGCTTTAAGTCACGTTCTTCTATCACATTCCTCCTCTGTAGTCTCAATGAAACACACCCAAAGACGCACGCGGATGCAGAATTAATGTTCCTAATCCCTCGTTCGTTTTTTTTAATGTAGGGTACACACCCTTCTCTCACTTTTTGAATGTTTGTATAGAGTCTATAACACTCCTTGCCGTAATTTTTTTTTAGTTCAACGATTACTCTGTGTACCATCATGTACTCGGCAGCCTACAAACGTACACTTATCCACGTATTATTATTTTAAAGATCTGTAGGCAAGGAAAGTGAAACTCGCTTTTCTGATTTCACTCTGCATTTCTGCACGTTGAGAGAGCGCGAATGCAAATAAAGGAGCTGCCAACGTAGACGCAGACACTTGAGTTGTACAAATTTGTCAAACAATCTCATTTGAACATTTCACAAGAGAAGTTTTCTGATTTTTTTTTCTGTAAATTTGACACCGTCTCGAGAATGAATACGTAACGAGACCGCCGAGATAAAAAAAAACTGTGGCTATGTAACCAAGGGCGTTACCCAGTTAACGGACCTTCTTCATCTCACGGTGAATCCCCTGAACGCCGTGCAGTTGCCTTTTACAGTGTCTGTTAATTTTTTTTTTTTTGGTGGATATTCAGGCAGACCCGCCCAATTGCATTATTGGCTGTTACATTAGAAAATTACAATTCATTCCTGTCAACACGAATTCAGATAGCTCTTCCTGAATTGTTCCAAAGATTACATGTACTTGTAGACTGCAATTCGAATACGTAATGCAATTTCCGATTTTGTCTTTTGGCGTCCTCATTATTTGAAGCATTACTCTTTCCTTACACGTGTTTGAATCGCATTGTTTGCTTCTCGGCAGCTCCCATTTTACAATACTTGTAGACTGAAGGCTGTTTCAAGATTCAGGATTGATAATGACTTAATTAAATTTATTTTTTGGTGTTTATTTTCCCCTTTTCTTTTTGATTTGCTTTAAACTCTTTCTTTTTCTTCTCTTATTTCTTACTTATGTTTTCTATAGCTTTTCTCTCACTCTGTTATTCGCATTTTTCCCCTTTTCACTCTTTTTTTCTTCTTTCAAGTCTTGACCGCTTTCCTCGCGTATCAGCTCTTACTTTTTAATGTCCTTTTGTGTGTTTATCCTTTTTCTTCACCATTAAAGCCTTTTATCATTGGCAGAGTGTAGGCCATGGACAATTATTTCCAAGTCCCTCTGTCTCGGGCAATCTTTGTTGGTTCCTTTAAGGTGTGTCCCAACGTCCACAGGTCCCTGTCCATACGACGCCTCCATGTATCTCGTTGCCTGCCCCTTGTGGGTTCCATGTCTTGTAATGTTGTTTACTGCTTTTCGGAATGTGTGACCAATCCAGCACCAACTACGTTGTCATATTTATTCCTCTATTGATTTTGTCCAGTCTTGTTCTCTTCATTTCTGATCTCAACACATTAAGAATTTGCTTCTTAGATTTTTCGAAAACATTTTTTTAAATAAATGTTTGCACTTTATTCAGCACATTAGTTTTAACCTTCCATGTTTGTGTTTAACATTGCTTGCCAGAATTGTTAAGCGTTGGTTTGTTCGTTCTGTTTTATGCAGTTATTTTGGGGAAGCGTTTCTCACAACAGTGTTACATGGTAGGCCTACATTGCTCACTTCAGAAGTCGAGCGGTTAAGTTACAGGACTTTCAATCGTAAGGTTGTGGGTTCAATTTATTTCTGAGCGTTGTGACCTGAGGAGAAATACTTTACTTTACCAGATGGGTGTTGGGTGTCATTTTATTCTGCTGAAACGAACCCACGACAGACTAGTGTCCTGTTTAGGAGGTTATCTAGTGTAATGATTATGTTCCGCTTCACGCTGTTGAAACCGTGATAAGTCACAGCTGTTTTTTCCCTATAGGTTTTGAAAGAACACTCCTCTCCTATTAATTTGCTTTAGGTTTTGAAACTTTAAACATGACTTTCTACTTTGGCTGGTCTCTTTTCGTGGACCGTCGATCTAAGGTCTCATCAATAAATGGGCAGTCAGTGTGGCAAAGCAAACGAAAACTTGGATTTGTACGTGCGTTGTGGAGATACGAATAATTTGAGGAACACAAATCGACCCAAAACATTACTCCTGTCGTCAAGTTTTCTCATTTCTTTTCCTTTTGCGCGTGTACAGAGCTCAAAAGCCTTGCGATCTTGGTACAGTGACCTTAGACTACCTCAATCCAGAAGGAACCAGAGTCCGCTTCCCCTCCACATTCCTGGACGGATACGCCAACCCTGTACCCTTTGACCTGGACACGTGGCCGGTAATGTTGTTAACCCTTTCACTGCCAGCTACCAGTCGCTGAATCCTTGCAATTTTTTTTATGAAATAATGAGAAGAACCTCATATAAGAAAACTATTTCAAAGTTCTTTTTTTTTTCATTTTATTGTTGAAAAGAAGGGGTGTTATTTTATTTGATATTTGAATTTAACGAAATAACACCTTTAATATAGGGCACTAGGACATTATCTACATTTCGGTGAATTTGGCTGTCAAATGGTTAAAGTTTACTTATAAGCTTACAGTCTCCTTATGTCGTCTTTGTTTATTTTTCTTCTAAAAAAGCGCAAGAGAAGCCAGAAGAGGAACAGAATCAATTAATTTATATTCAAGAGTGTTTCGGGAGACTTTCCTGAAATGTGCAGAAGGCTTTCCGGCAAAGGAGGACTACGCTTATTTACATTACATCTTCAATGAGTCTCCCAAAAAAATAAAATGGGTCAAAAGCATGGGATAAAAGGTTCCCGTCTCTAAAATTCCGTTATTTTTGTGTGATGTGGTAGCGCGCTGAACGCTGAGGTCAAAAGTTAGAGGTTAAACAGTTTCTATTTAATACAGCTCTTAATCTTTCATCATTGTCCTGATGCAGGATTTCAGAAAACCAAACAGCCAACAATAAGCTATAAAGCAATTTGTAAAATGGTTAGATTAAATAGAAACATAACTACATATACAAGTAATACTGAATTCTGAATTAAGTACCACAAGACTGTAAAATATTATTAAAGCGACATTGTGCAATTTCTGGCCTTAGAATACCATGGTATGTTTTTATTTCTTAAGAATTAAAACCTGTGACTATAGATGTGCTGACTGTCCACAAGCGTTTCTATGCAAACACACTTGTAATTGTGCGTGTGAGTGAGCGTATTCCCGCAATCGTAACATTTTGTGTCTGTAACAACGATCTTCCTGTATTATATCTATAAAACACAAGCGATAGAAAACCATTGAGCAGAAGAAGGAAGAAATCATCATCTGTCTTTTAATCCATCCGTGTTTTTGTCCCTAGGGATCGGTGCTGCTGTCGGTGTTTATCTCCGACCAGGACACCGCCGAGCGCCAGATGATAGACCTGCTGCAGCTCCAGTTCAGCATGGACTCACCCATCAGAGGCAGGACTCAGACGGACGAAGACTTTCAACTTTACAACATCACTGGAACCAGGGAGATACAACCTTCTGAGTAAGAGAGTGAACATGTCTTTCTTATTGAGATAAAGCTGTTGGACGAACAAAAAGCCTGTTGCTCAAACGCTAAGGAGCGTCCGGTATATTGCAGATTGAATTTTTAAGTATCTTTATCTGCGGTTCACGCGATTGAAAAATAAGGATGAGGTTCTCATCTCCAAGAAGAGGACAGAATGTTATGTATTTCTCAACATAATGGAGGAAGTGGTACCACGAATGTGTGGATGCAAAATAGGCATTCAAATATCAGAAGACATTCACCAATAATTACTTTACGTGGCATATGGAAACATACAGACATCTACATAATGCAGACAATATCATTGTAATGGATGGAAGCTTAACATACAAGCATGTTTTAAATATATTTCAATCTTCATCGTTTATTCGTTTGGTGCTAAAGTTATAAGCTAAATGTGGATTTTTTTTTTACTTTGCGATCTACCGGCCGAGCATGAATGCAAACTTAGATCCTTGACTTACTTGAATTAACCCTCTTGGCTCCTTGTGGAGCACAAGCTCGCTACCTGACAACCTACTATACCTGTACTGCACCTGTAAATAGGTTGAATGATCTCATAGCCTTGTAAGTCTTTTCCTACTCGTTCTTCTCTGCCATCCTTATTTCCTTTTATTCACGACTCCTTCCCTTTTATTTGACAACTTCAGACTGTCGGTAGCCATTACAACCCGATGCGACCGTTTCTACTACAACGACACGTGCTCTGTCAACTGTGTGCCCTCCGATGAGTGTCGAGGTCACTACACGTGTGACACAGCAGATGGCACGCGTGTGTGTTTGGACGGCTGGGGAGGGGCGGAGTGTGACGTTCCACTGGTCAAAGATCACGGCTGTTCTAGCGGTGAGTGTAAACTTTGAGTTGAATTCTGTTGCGGAAAGAATTGTTGTTGTTGTTGTTGTTGTTGAAGATGCTGTTGCTGCAGTTGCTGCTGAGCTGAGGAAGCGGATAATGATGATGATGATGATGATGATGATGATGATGATGATGATGATGATGAGGATGATGATGGTGGCGGTGGTGGTGGTTGTAGCGGTGTTAGTGGTGGTTATGATGCACTGATAACCAGGAAGACGACAATAATTCTACCTAAAAATGTGTTTGAACTTGTTGACAAAGTGCTCAGAAAGTATATTCATTTCGAACTCGACTTATTTCAACAGAAGCTTTATGCTCGGGTCACGGTTCCTGCATCGCTTACGGAAACTATACTTCCCAGTTTTACTGCTGCTGTGACCAAGGCTACTCCGGTGAGGGCTGTGAAGAAGATATCAATGAATGCGCTTCTAACCCTTGTGCAAATAATGGTGCGTGCGTGCAAGTAGAGCCACCTAATTTCAGGTGTGAGTGCACTCCAAGGTACGTAAAATGATACGTCAAGGATCATGTCTATATTCAGATTGTATGTATAAAACATGTAAAAAGTAAATGCCCTTCAAGGCCTACAAGATTTATATAGAGTCGGAGGTGTTCCTGGCTTCAGTAACGAGAGGGAGGACGTCGTGTTATGATGATCTCCTTTACAGATGCGTTTTTGTCAAGATTTACTTGCTTCGCAGGATATGCCAATACCCAATTCACAACTGGATGGGAAGAGAGAGAATGGTTGTAAAGTGTCTTTCCCGAGGGCATATTTCGTTCGTGAACACCTTTCTGTATTTCTCAAAGTATGAGGAAGAGTATGTGTTTTCTTGACTCAAACGACAGGCAAACTTTGTGTGGGAAGTTTGACAACTTAATAGTTTCGATAGATAGATTAGGGAGTCATGTCAATGATTTTTCTATTGTCTTCCATGAAACCAGTTGGTTTGGTGGTGCAATTAATAAACGTATTGCCAATTAGTATGGGTAGTATCATCACATGACTCTTAAGGCAATGACAAAGCGTAAAGCATAGTTTAGGTCCCTTTTTGTTCTGTTACATTGATGGCGATGGAATGGGAAAGTTCTGTTAATTCATTTTAGTTTCATTTCCATGGAAACGTCGTGACGTTCGTGTTTTGTTTTGCGTACATCTCTGTCAGACTCTATTGTAGGAGCTTGACCCGTCTTAAATTCTGAAACTGAGACTTTCAGTTTTGTGCCAAGTGCAATGCCATTTAGCTATTTCGTCGGTTTCTTTCCTGGAAGACTAACGTACTGTCATTTTGACTATACTTTGTTTTGCTTTTCTTTCGTTTGTTTGTTTGTTTTTTAAACAAGATTTTGGGAGGGTCCAGTTTTAAAATATCAGCGAACGTCAAAAGAATGTAAAAAAATACTTGTAAATGATTTCAGTCGCGCAACCTTTTGTTTCTGATTTTCCTTCATTCCAGGTTTAAGGGTGACTTGTGCGAAGTTCCAAGCAACTGCTCAGACAACCCTTGTGAACATGGTGGAGAATGCCGATCTATTCCTCAACTAGGGTGAGAAATTAATCTTTAACCTTTCATTAGATATTCCGTTAATTTCTTACAAAAATAAAAATAATAGTCTAAAAATACAAAACAAAAAACCCACTGAATTCATTGCATAACGTAATTAACTATCCTATCAGTATACCGGTACATATAACTTGGAATATAATATTAAACTAGCTATACAATACTTCTGACGTTTTCACATTACCATGTCTTATGCCTTTACAATTATGTCTACCAGGTCTTTTTTCTGCCTGTGCAATGAATCAGAATACAAAGGCGAGTTCTGCCAAGTACCTGTAACAACAACTACTGAATCGACAACAACGATAACAACGACGACGTCGACCGTCATAATACCATCGTCAGCAGAATCAACGATAACGCCAAAGCCATCAACATTATCTTCGTCATCTACGTCTTTACCTCTAACTTCACCCACAACAATCGCTCCGAGAAAATCTTGCGTCGGCAGGTATTATGGAACGGACTGTAGAAACTATTGCAAGCCCTCTGACGACTGCTCTGGTCACTACACTTGCGATCCAGACACCGGCGACAGAATTTGTCTTCCAGGCTGGTCTCAGTCTTCGAACTGCACGGTCAGAGAAACTCTGGACCCCCAGTGCCCGTGTCAGAACGGTGGTCAGTGTTTCCGCGGCTCCTGCTGCTGTCCTGTGGACTTCACGGATCCGGAGTGCATGAACCTGGCGTTGTTCTGCCCCAGTGGCCCCTGCATGAATGGGGGCACCTGCTTTGAAGACGCCATGGGGTCCGGGTGCTCGTGTCGAGACGGCTACACCGGGGAGACCTGTGAGACCATGCTGTACCCGAACAGAAATTGTGAGAAGAATCACTACGGCCCCGAGTGTGAGACAGTGTGCGTGCCAAAGGACAACTGCGAGGAAGGGCAGTACGCGTGCGACGAAATCTCTGGCGATATACTTTGCAGGTTCGGTTGGATGGGCGAGAAATGTGACAAGAGGGACCCAAAATCTCAGCACGCCGTGCCATGTCCTAATAGCGTGTGTCGGAATGGAGGCGTGTGTACGAACGGAACCTGCTGTTGCCCTCCGGGTTACACTGGAACCCTTTGTCACATCGAGATTCTGGAGTGTGAAAGTAACCCTTGCCTCAACGGAGGTTCCTGTGACGATTTGATCGGAGGCTATTCCTGCCAGTGCCCTCCGAACTATAGCGGCCTGAACTGCGAAGAAGAAAATATCGCCGATGGGAGCTTTCCTTCTACTTCAACGCAAACCACCGACGTTGTAGACCTGGACCCATGCGACTCGGTTGATTGCGGCAGTAACGGCTTTTGTGTCAGTTTCGCGTTTACGGCGATTTGCATTTGCTATGGAAGGTACTCAGGAGACACGTGCAGCGACTACCTCGCTCCTGTGGCGTCCAACCCGGATTGTTTAATTAATTACTACGGCGAATCCTGTTCCGTGTTTTGTGTCGAGGACGATACTTGCGGTGGTCACTTCTTTTGCCACCCAGATACCGGCGATAGAATCTGTATGCCCGGCTGGGGTGGAGACGAAAGATGCACGGAACGTCTTGTGGATTTCCGCGTTGATTTTGAATGTCCTGTGGGAGGTCCAGGATGTCTGAGGGACGGCGTGTGCTTCAACAAGACGTGCTGCTGTCCAGGGGGGTATGCAGGTGACAGATGCGAGAGGGAGGAACTGCCTTGTTCGTTCTCTCCTTGCGGGAGTAATGGCTTGTGTGTCGATTTGGCATTTGGTTTTATCTGCCAGTGTGTGGCAGGATTCACCGGGCCTCTTTGCAAGATCAAGCTTGAAACCCCGGATGCCGAGTCTTCATCTACCTCTGCAACAACACCACTGACACCCTTATCATCGTCAACATCATTTTCACCAACAATATCTAATACTGCATCGTCAATTCAACCATCAAACTCAACACCGTCGTCATCAGAAAAAATAACTTCATCAACAAGCGCTAACGCCAATGAAACCACAATGTTTGAAACGTCTTCTCAAACCTCTATTTCTTCCTCTCTTTCTTCCATGTTCACCACATCTCCGTCAACTTCTGAATCTACCAATGGCTCTTTTACACTCCCCCCGATAGCTTGTGGTGGCATTTTCTGTTACAATGGAGGCACGTGTTTCTACACGTCCATCAAGTTGATCTGTCGGTGCCCAGACGCCTACACTGGCAGGAAGTGTGAATATCCCGTTTCTACTTCTACTGCTTCCACTTCAAGTGCCTCCATAACTTCTACAATATCCACCATGAGTCCATTCACAACTTATAACACCAGTCATAGTGGTTTCACTAGCCCTACAACGTCTTCAGAAAGTCCATTAACATCTCCTACAACGTTAGCGTCTAGTCCATCAACAACGTTTACTAATAGTTCATTAGCATCCACTACAATATCGTTCCCCAGTCCTTCAACGTCTAACACTAGTCTGTTAACATCTCCATCAATATCTACCTCCGGCCCATCTACATATCCAACAACGTCCACTAATAGTCATAGTCCAATAACATCTCTGGAAACAACTGTTACACAAAATTTCACCTCCACGATAAGTTCCACGTCAACTAATACGTCGCTGTCGAGTCCTCCTACCCCGACTCCGGCCTCAGATAGAACGGATTCCACTACTATAAGAGCCCCTGCTTCTACGTCTCCAACAGGAACCGGTGCATCAACTCCCAATGTTACAGGGATCTCAAATACCACTACCAGGCTAGAGGAATTGAAGTCATCCTCTACGCTTCCACCAGAAACGTCGTCGGAATCCACCAGCACTAATTCCACCTTAGTTGAAGGAATCAGCTCGACGGTATCTTCAACTGAAGCTACCGCAAATACAACGTCTTACGTAAACCAGTCAACGACAGCCCCTGCGGTTACAAACACAAGTTCAACAACCTACAGCAGCGCGGTGAATACGACGATAAGCTCATTCTCGACAGTAACGTCAACGACTATGAGCACAAATTCCGCTTTTACAACTGCTTCATCTACCGATGTAACAACGTCTAGGAATGTTACCGATGTTACGGATGGTTTCAATTCTACAAGCGGGAATGACACGTCCTCGGGTATTATTGATATCTCACCAACCACTACCGAGTCCACTACAAACAGCAGTACTAGTACAAATACTACAGCTAGTGCCGGATCTTCTTCATCGACCACTGTTACAACAAAAGTAACAAGCACCTTATCTCCAGACAGTACGAGTCAGCCGCCATCTAATACAAGCGAAACTACACAGTCAGGTAGATATTATAATACGAATGGTTTGGTAGATTTGCTGCTCTTTGTTTAAAATATATGTTGTGTGTTATTGTTGGAGAGTGTGACATTGCGCTGGTTGAAATTGTCCCTTATGACATTCCTCTATCTCTTGCTACCTTTCTATCTACCGTGATTGCTTTTCATCATTGCCGTCCATTTACATTTACATTGAGATATGTGTGGCTTAACCCAATTCGTCCATAGTACATGAATGTATAGTGGTCTTTAGATGAAACAGGTACGGTACAATGAACATCTCTCTTATCGTCAGCATCCACGTCATCTTCAACGACCATCTCATCAACATCAAGCTCGTCTCCAGAATCAACATTTACTGGAAGCAGTGTCACCATTCTGCCCTCGGAAACTACAAGTGTGAGACCAGTCAAGATTGTAGGTAAAGGAACAAACATCAAAAAGTTGATTATACACATAATAATAATAATAATAATAATAATAATGATGATGATAATAATAATAACAATATCATGATTAAAACGCTTAGGTTAGATAATTATTGTTTTCAGGCATATAATGTAAAAAAAAGACCCCGCTAAAACTGACAAAGAGCCTTATACCAAAATAATTACAGTATTAGCGTCTTTCAAAAGACAGGGAGAGGCAAAGGGAAAAGGAAAGTGAGAGGGAAAGGAGGAGGTGGTGATGGTGATTGTAGTGGTGGTGGTGGTGGTGGTGGTGGTGGTGGTGGTGGTGGTGGTGGTGGTGGTAGCAGCGGTGGTGGCGGTGGTGGTGGTGCTGCGGAAGCATAAGCATATACCTCTCATAAATGTCTTTGTCTTCACCTCAAAGGATAACTAATGAAAAAGCAACAACGCCTTTTATGTAATAAAAACAGCAAGAAACCTTTCCCAAGCGCTTCTAGATGAATGCTTCTGCAATGTTTGATTTAGGCGAGATCTTCATCACGGAGCCTATTCCAGTGAGAAATTATCCAGCTCTGGAGGTCATTGTGACGAATGCACTCAATATCCCCAATCCGGAATTCCAGTGCTGTTTTGGGGTCATGGTTGACGCAAATAACAGATACTTTGCTACCGATGGGTAAGGAAAAAACTATTACCTACTAATTTGGTATTAAGTTAGTCTTATCAAGCAAAGATATGCCCAATACATAAAGAGTGAAAGAGGAATAGTAATGAACTCATAATTTTCTCTAAGTTCACGTGCATTATATTCATATTGTACACAAAGTGTTTCCATGCAAACTGCGTATTTGCATAAAAAAAACTGCGATTGTTCAGCTAAGCCTTGCTGTCTTTATTCACATCTATACCCTTTCCACCTTGAGTGCTATGTGTCTTCATTTTCCACATCCAGACGTCCAATCCGTCGTGTCCAGTATATATTCACAACTACGGGTTCGTTGCCCACGGTGCCGCCTGACAATCTAAAAACGGCCTTGACCAACATCGACAAGGACCTCAACGCCACGGATTCTTTCCGGATTAATGGCAACCATGTGTACAGAGGCTCGTATTATGGTCCTGGAGTTCTGTTCGACCTTAACTTGATAGGCAACGTGGTACCTTCAATGTTTGATGAGGTGGCAGAGCACATAAGCCGTGTCTGGGTGAACGATAATCCAGGTAGTTTGTGTGTGTGTGTGTGTGTGTGTGGGTGG
>JBDFRD010180411.1:0-12023 GCA_039654405.1 Bullina lineata | reverse complement strand
ATTGTTAATTTTGTTAAGTCAATGTGCATGCATATTTAGCCTCTTGTAAAAGACATAGATCTAGATTTCTATATCTAGTTAGCCCGAAAGCTCCACTGTCTTCACAAGCTGGAAAGTAGCTATTATCGGTCTTAGTTTCGTTCTGGTGTCTTTTTCCAAGTACTTTTTGGTGTGGATATTTTTGGTTACCATGCCTCTGAATTTTAGCTGTTTTAAATGATTACCTTGTGTCCTACTTTCCTGCTAATGTTCTCATGAATTAGTTTCCACTGCATTGCGAATGAGGCTGGAATTAGTAGCCTTATACATAACTCTCTACTTTAATCTGTTCAGGTGAAAGCTACTATAAGCCGAGATAAATACATGTTTGAAGTCTCAGCTCGAGAGATAGAGATGGCATTACAAAAAGGATGCAACTTCCAGATCTACAGAGTGTTTGGAGCTGGGAGCGACAAATGTAAGCTGATGCACGTGACTGACGTTGCCTTAAAGATGCAATCCAAAGCTATAAAGCTGTACATGTTACTTTAAATAACTACACCTTCTTCGTATGAAGCGAAACATTAATCAAACAATGCTCATTAAGTGTTATATTTTTTCATGAAAGTTGATGTAATTCTATAAATCATGTTTATCAGTTAAGATCTACTTCATGAAATTACATTTCTTGTAAAAGATCTAAACCTTTTTTTTAACAGTTTTTATTGACACTTATTCAAATTTTATTTTTATTCTCCGCTTTGTGATGTTCTCACGTATTAGTTTTCCTAGTGTCCATAAGATCCTGCAATATACACGATTTGGTATTGTTTTACCTGTGTGGGTATTACTGATACCCACTACTTGGTACTGTTTACATTCCAAGGCCTGCAGGTGCTTCTGCTCCTCTGAGGCTTTTCACCCAGTTTCTATTATGCCAGTTGCACAAGTTTGGTCTGGAGAAGTAAAGTGAATGTGTGAACATGTTGTACTGAAAGTAGCAAAGAATCTTAATGGAGATTTTGTTTCTTATTTTGTCCTAATTTGATAGAAGTTTACTTCAGTTATATATATATGTAAGATTCTTGTCTTGATATTGGTTTCAATGCCAGTACAATATAAAATGAAGAAATTTATTAATGTTTATTAAAAAAGTTTTTGATTAAAAAAATTCATAAATGTTAGTGTATTATATGTGTATATATATCAAAGTCTTGTACTCTGCAATGTGAGCAAAAGAATTGTAGTTTTGTTACATGGTTTGAAAATAAAACTACGCCAGTGCGATACCAGGATTTTTTGCACACAATGTAGCATGTTCGTCTTCACTAAAAAGTCTTGCATCACTTATAACAAAGTTTTCTTATAACTTAGAAAATATTGCATTTTTTTATGCATAGTCTATCATATTTTTTTTTCTTGGAGAAAGTACTGTCCAGTAAGCGTAAAGAGAAATGTCCTTTAACCTCTTTCATTCATAAACATTAAGTCATACATTGTATTATATTATATGTCCAGGAAAAGTGTTCACCAGTTTCAATTCTTAGCATACTCTGACATGTTTGATTTCTCATTTTCAATTATTTTGTAATCAAACTGAAGTACATTACTTGTGTTCTGCTTTTTCTTCTCCGATGGTGCTTAGTATTTCTTGGAAACTTTTTAAGAAGAATTTGAAAGACCAAGCCAAGTGTGAGTGAAAGTGACAGTGCTGGATGTCGTACATTGATAAGTTTGTGTTTGAGGCTGTAAATATTTGGCTGACATGTATTTATGTCTCACAGTATTCGCACATGTAATGTACAGAGGTCCAGTCATTTTTTTGTAAAACTTTTGTAGAATTTCTTTGCTGTAAGATTTAACTATTAAAAAATTAAGACACTAATATTTTGTCTGGGTTTTTTTGTATCTGATGGTAATTCCTGTCTACAAATTAGAAAAAATGGACAGGGCTTATCAATTTTCCTTCGGCTGTCACAAAATTGTATTCAGAACATGAACTTGATATGTGTCTGTGGGCATCCTGACGTCTTTTGCCGTACAAAATTAGAAGACAAACATACAAAAAGAAAAGAATGCTTATGTCAAACAAAAAAGAAAATGCTTGTGTCAAATCACAGTTTGTATTGATGTGCCATCTTACTATTTGTTGAATGTAATATGCATTGTAAGAATGTTAATGTTTACCTTGTAGCTTAGTAAATAATTTGTGTGGTGCGGTGGCTGTATGGTTAGAACGTTGGGCTCCCAATCCGAGGGTCCAGGTTTGATTCTGGGTCAACATGTTGTGTCCTTGGGAAAGACACTTTATACCATTTTTCCTTTCCCCACCGAGGTGCAAATCGGGTACCTATGGCAGACTAATGTCTACGGCAGTCTAAGAGATGTAAAAAATGGTAAGCTCCGGCTCTGTAGCCATCAAAGGAACTTTACTTACTTAGGTTGCTTTTGTTACTTTTTCAGCAGATCATGACGCAAAGTATTTCAGTGCCTTTTTATATCTATTTTGATAGGCGTACTTTTACAGCTTTATGTTTTTTGTAGAGATACACTTACATACATTACATTTTGTTGTAACAATCTTTTTTAAATAAGATATATTATCTATCATCAGTCACATTCTTCGTACATTTCAAATGTAAAAAGGAACTACTTGTTGATGTGAAAACTTGGCTGAACATTAAGGTTGTCTGTGTATTTGCATGTTTTCATTCTACAACTGCTGTGAAAGAATGCAAAAACAAACAGGACTTATTTTGTTCCATCATACTGAGAAATCATGTGAATGTAGAATGTCTTACTCCAAAGATTAAAATTTTAATTTTTGAAAGGTACCAATGTGATGCTGTTTTAAAAAACACTGAACACATTGTTTAATCCTCATAACAACTCAATGTTCATCTCTTATTGATTTATGAAAGATACTTAGTATAAAAGGTGTTGAATTTTTTATGATAAAAATCACATAAATTTGTGTTTGGATATGAATTTTGCTTTCAGTATTATGTTTTATGTATTGTCACAGAATAAGAGAAATAAAAGAAGGAAATTGAGACTTCTCATTCAAAAAACGCCTTGTGACTGTTAGTTTTATGTCTTCTTAGTATCAGGTTAAATGCCTGTACATGTAGTTTACAATGTGATACCTGTATCTAATATCTGGGAAAAGAAGTAAACAATCTTTTTTTTTAATGTCTCAAGTTGGGCCAGCCCACTTAAAAAAAGTCTTATACTTTGAGCAACATAATAATATATGTATATGTCACAACATTCACTCAGAATTGGTTATTATCCTAAAAAAAAGACAACTGCAAGATGGAATTTATAAACAAAAAAATGTGCTCTTTTGGCTTAAGTGGGCACTCACTTGATCAAGTATCTAGCACTAGCAAGGTCATGCACTTACTCCCTGTGGTCTTTCCTTGTCTCCTTCCACTGAGTTGTAGAAGAGGTATCCAAATAACTCGATATTTCATTTGTCTTGTGCTGAGCTAGTAATTTTTCAATTTCTAAAATTACATAACAAATACTATGTTGCTTGCATTTGAGTATTGCCATCGGCATTCTTAAAGTACCGGTAGTCTCACATTTCAAGGTCCAAGACCTGAATCTAAATTTGGCAATTACTATCGTACATTTTTTTGTCAGCCACAAGGCATTGAATTGAATTCTCTTGCTGCTGATTGAAAACAAGTTCAATTCTCTTCTCCTATCCCTGTCCTGTGGCACGGTGGTCGAATGGTTAGAGCGTTGGACTCGTAATCCAAGGATCTAGGGTTCAAATCTGTTAGGTGACCGTGTTATGTCCTTGGGAAAGACATTTTACACCATTGTTCATCCAGGTGCAAATTGGGTTCTGGCATATTCTGCTGGGGAAGTGAGCCTACAACAGACTAGCGTCCCGTCTAGGAGAGATGTAAAAATCATCTGTTCCGCTACAGGCTACCGAAACTGGGATAAGCTCCGGCTCTATTGGCCTCATTGGCCCTAAAGGAACTTTACTACTACTATTCTCGTCCTATTCTAGGGACTCTCCCATTGTACATGGGCGATCCATGCACTCCTCCTTTCTGCAAGGATGCCTCTCCATCCACATTTCAGAGGCCTCAAAATTACTGACCTTTTCTCCCCCAGAATTCTCTGAGCTTGTAATGTGAACTTGGTTTCAAATTTATTGCTCTATGTTCTCGTACCCAACACCAATTTCAAATTTTCTCTCTGCTGCTACATGTGCCTTCTTCTTTTATCATCCCTTGCCATGCAGTATGTAATTACATGTATTTTTCGGAATACAATACAGTGGCAGTAGCTGTCTGTTTACAGCAAGAGCTTGCAGACAACCTCAGTATTAATTTGCTCACTTTGAAGTAACAATTCCTACAGCAGACCTTGATACAATAATGCCAGACGCAGACCTTGAACAAGGCCCTCAAAAGGAACTTTACTACTACTATTCTCGTCCTATTCTAGGGATTCTCCCATTGTACATGGGCGATCCATGCACTCTCCTGTAAGATAAGATGTCTGAGAAGAGCGGCAACAAGACCAGGACAGACATGATAAGAAATAAAGAGATTAGTACAGACATGATGGGAACAATGCCAATTCTACATCACACTGAAAGGCTAAAATATACAATGGTTTGGCCATCTGACAGAATGCCCCCATCCAGCCAGCTCTCCATGCTTACAACAGCAGATACATGTACTCTGACCACAGAGCAAGAGGAAGACTAAGATGGAATGACTCTGGCAGATCCTGTCAGAGAATATGGCATGACCCAAACACAATCCATCCATCTGGCAGCAAAGCAACGACTTTTGTAACATCTCCCTTTGACACCCTCAGGTACAAACAGACCAATAAAGTAAAGATAAGACGCATAGCTTGTGCCTAGCCCATGGGATTAATTAAGCCTTGCATTTGTATTCAGAGCTTAAATATTGACCGTCTGGTCCATTTGCACCTTTACTTTTAATACTACCGGTATTAATGGTTTTAAAGCCTGTAGCTAAAACAGACCAGTGTCTTTTGTGCCAGTTAGACAAATCCTGTTTCCTCTTGCTTTGGTGTCATCATGCCATGTTGCATTCCTTGTTCCGTGTTTATTCACAAGAACTAATTCTGCTCATGTTGTAGTGTTTTAATAATGCTCAAGCGCATGCACAGCAAACAACACCTGTGAGCCAAATCTCTGGGGTCTTTTTTCTTTTGGTTTCTTTGATGATCATTTTGCCGAAAGTAACAGCAAAACTCAAGACTTCATGCCAGACCCCGTAGATATCTACCTTGTGCTTACCTGTACTGCCCAGGATAGTTTGCCTGACAGCAGCACCGATAGCTATCTTATAAAAGGGTTTACATAACTGCGTGTGAGCATCGCACATCTTCATTTAACCCTTTGAACCATAAATCCTGGAACTTAAAACCCTGTATCCCTGGGCTCCTAAGCAGAATTCTAATACACGTAATTGAATTGTTTAAATAAATATAAAGTAAAAAATAAAAGTTTGTTCATACTTATTTATATGAAAGTTCGAATCTAGATCCTTGTCTGAGCTATTACAAACGGCTTATATTAATATTACCTCCTTGTCAAGCTGTCGAGGACCAGTTTTGATTTTCTAGTTGATTTTAAGTTGACAAAAAAGAAAAAAAGAAAAACCATACCAAAGTACTGCACAACTAAAATAAGGCATACAAAACAAACAAGTAGCAGCCATATTTACATAATTCCGAATAGTTGGTGATGACCTCAAACCTAACTACAGGTTGTTTTTCTTAGGTTGAGGGTGAATTAGGATTATGCGATGTGGCATTCTATGATCCATCAAAAATATCAGGATTACGGTTTCAAAGGGTTAAGGGTTTATTTACATCCAGATTGTCCCATACTAATATTTCATCTCATACTTTCACTTTTATGATCTATGGATGATGAGGTTTTCAAAATTCAATGTACCGAAACGTTAAAATTGAAACCTACAAGACAGCAAGCACCCAATATCAATCTACAATTACAATTATTTTCGAGGTTTTCTGTTCCCAAATTCTTCGATGTTGCTAAGGGTAAAATTAAATCACACAAAAATTCCAATCCTTGAGCTAAAGCAATTATTTCCTTCCTGTGGCTTAAGCTGTTGAGCAATAACAACCAGAGATGAATATTGTACACATGTACTTTGTTGTTGGTTTCCCTTAACATCTGTTGAATATAATGCACATGAAAACTAACAACAAATTAAGAGAAGAAAAAAGCCCACACTTTTTTAGTCAAAACCATGAAGTTTAATTGAAAACTTGACTCTTAATTAAGATATGTTGCAAAAATATAACTCAGCATCTTTCAATAATTAATTTTTTTTAGAAGCACAAGCTCTTAGTGAAATGTTGTGTCTGAAATTGTTTAGATACACTATTTTTTTCAGAGTACATGCTTTATAGTGGATCTCGGAAAAGTAGGGCCATATACTGGACAATGTTGGTGACTTTCGAGCTATTCTAAATATTTGTATTGCTATACAAATTTTAAAGAATGATCAACTTGGCGTAAGTCACACCTTGTATTTTCAACATTTCAAGTGGAAATGGAATAAAATTTTAGTGCAGCAAGCAATTATGAAAAGCCAAGAATTAGTGAGAAATTGAAAAGACAGAAAATCTAATGCACTTTCCACATTGCAGCAAAGTCTTTACAGTCATCTTCAAATATTGAATGAAGTGTCTTTGAGCAAAGTTACCAAAAAGCCAGTAAACTGACACTCAAGTTTGAACTTAAAGCCTAGAGTCATTATAAGCTATTGGTATCAGATTTGCTATCACTTCAGAAACTTTGAAAATAACACTGAGAGTTGAGAGAGCAGGTTTGAGAGATGGTGTGCTGTCTCTCACCTCATTTGCATCCCTTCTCATATGAAACTATCAAATGAAAGGCGTCTCAGCTGGACCAAATTCTTGAGCTTGTATAGTTTCAACTAAAAAACAGATGAAGGTTTTGATTCTGCTGCTGCACATGTGCATTTCATATTAAAAAGAACTTGACTAAAAGTTTGGTGCCCATTACTCCTCAAAATGACAACAATGACTATTTTTTAAAGCATTCCAATAACAGACAGAAATACAGACCAAACCAAAACATACACTGTGTGTTGCACTATCTTTGGCAGGCGAAAGAAAAATTTGAAAAATTCCACATGGAACACATAGTTTCTCTTTTAACAGCATCTTTTTTGGAAGGAGAATCAGAGATTTGTTCAAATTAATAACCAAATTTTTAGATTTAATATAATGACTTGACAATAATGCTGGCATGAAAGCAGAGAGGGAAATGTTTGTGGACTTTTTTTTCAATAAGGATTTTTGTGACCTTCACCTCTTTTTACAAGATTCCTTAACTTCTTTCTTAATTGGATTTACAAGCTACAAGGACAAGTACAACTGAAAGATGTAGGCCCCCTGGTAAATAATGAAAAGCTTTTACATGACACAGATTGTTTTGCTACACAGCTATATAATTCTAGTGTACTTGAGAAACTTTCAAGTTACAGCTGATTTTACATTAAGTTTGACAGAGAACATAAGCAACAATAGCAGCACATTATTTTAAGTCATCCAGATTTAATAAAGACTACCAATCCATACGAAAGTCGTGTAAGATTTCATGGAGGGCCCACCATCAATCATAGTGACAGATGTCTTGCAGGGCAGTGAAAGCCAAGTATTAAACTTCTTTTAGTTATTTATTTTCCAGTCATCATCAATTACATGTAGGCCTATTTAAGTAATAAGTAAAACTCCTTTAAGGCCTAAAAGGCCCAAAGAGTCCCATCACCCTCAAATGGGGAGTTTGACGCTTTAACTGTTCTATCACTATGCCACACAATTCATTTCATAAGTAGTCATTTTCTTTGGCTGATCTCGCTACCATTTCAATTTCAACGCTCCTCTTTTTTTTTATCTGATGCAACAACAATAAACGAAATGACTATAACAGAACCAGTATGACCACTTTTAGCCAACTTGGTTATCAAGCACTTGTGTCCAAATCTGTGTAAATGGACTACAACTGAACTTGTAAATGTTGGTTTTTGTCATTCTCAGGTCATTATGATGTGTGGAAAAAAATCGACAAGGGAATGTATCCTACCAAAACAACTTGTCAATTTTTTGGGGGGTCATTTATTTTTATAATCATGCATCTGCCTTCAGCTGACGTGTTGACAATGATACTTTTTCTCCTGGCTTGAATGCAGGCATGCCCAAATATGGGCAACTGGCACAGCGGAATGCATCTCCCAGATAGCACTGAAAATAAAAGAGAAAAAAAACTAGAGTTAAAATCTGATGTAAATGTGTAATATAATGTCATACCGACACACTCACTTCAAGGGCAAAGTACTGAGATGAATAACATTCAATTACCTCTCTCTCTCCTTCAGGACCAGTATTCATAACATTCTCTTTCATCTGAAGTTACATTAAAAACAAAACTGGAAACAGAATTAAATTCACTCCATCCTTCTTAAAAAAGTGACAACACATGGTGTAAAGGCATGCTCACATTCCCACAAGCTGAGGTCTTTGTGCTTGTCTCTGATTTCTTTCCTGAATCCAGTTCCTCTGCTAAGCCACAGGTGCAGTTTTTACAGGCTTTTTTCTTCTTGGGATTGCTCCCACAATCAACTGAATGGATACAATGATATATAATAACCAAACAAACAACAAAAGTGATCATTTGTATGGCACATATAATGTACAAAATATGTCTCATGAGCGATAACTGCATATAATTTGTCCTTTATTTAGAGCAAATAAGCACACACAAAAAAGTGGGTTTATGCCTTCTTATATTACAGGATAGCATTGACATAGTTTGTAACTGGACACATCCTCTCACCAATAACAACGAAAAAGTCCCTTCCCCTACTCCCTTTGTCTTTTTCTTTCATATTTCTCATTCTTCTGTACTTTATCTTTTACTATTGCATTTTCACCCTTGAAGACAGAAATGTCGAGTTGTTAGTTCGTGTTATTACTTTAGTATAGTAAATTGTGTGACAAATTCTGAATTTTTCAGCTTCCCTGGAGCATTTGCATATTTGATACATACGTTTTTTTGATTAAGTTTGAATCAACCAAGCTCGGGCTATTGCTTTTTTGGAGTGTCTGCTTCAAATGTCAAGGTGCATTCTTCTCAACCAAACTTAAATTTAATAAAGTACTGTCAGTATCCGGTACTTCAGGAATTCACTATTTTACTACTAGTTACTAGACAATCTACCTAGAACACTGTTAAGCTGAAATAAACTTACTCCTCACCTTTTAATGTCGAAGGATCTGGCTTCTTGAGATCATCTTCATCCAATAAACCATCCTCATCAACCAAATCAACTTCATCATCAAGAAGATCTCCAGGATTCAGACTCCAAACTTTTGCAACATTTTCATCAACTTTCACTGATAAAAATAAAATAAGAAAAAACAACTTTTATTTATTAAAACAAATACAGAGTAATATTTATTGAAATAAAACATCTTTCTTATTGCTTTATATATATATCTCTGAATAACAATACGTTGTTTGTCTACCAATCTGTTACTAAATGTTCATAGGTACCTAATTAAAAGCAATACGATCATATATTTTAAAAGCTATCCTTAATCATTTCTCTCATATCTAGTATTGTGGACATAAACACCAAAATCACCTTTTAACTGATGCTAAAATAGTAGAACAGAAAAGAAAGACAAAATGAGCAAGATGGGTAAAAGTATAAGTAACAAAAATGCTCATACCTTCAGGCTTAGGTTTGAAGGCCAATTTTAGCTGCGTAGATGAACCTACTTCATAGGCAGGCTTCTGACCAACAAGGCGATAAACAACAGGACCCATTGCTGACTCTGGCATATTCTTCAGCTCCAACTTTTCATCATCGTTCAATGGCACTTCTTGTGGCTTGAAGAAGGGGAAAATATTGTTTTAAATAGACTAACTAGCCATTGTATGTACAGTTACCAGAGAAGAAATTTCATTCATAAGTTTATTGATTTAAAATTAATTATTACGAAATATCAACTAATAACATGCATACAAGCACACTGTGAAACCGAGCTTAGGAGACATCTGGATCAAACTATTGTGTCTTTGGTGTAATAGAACATGATCAGAACACAAAAGGTAAAAACACCTCTCAGACTGCTCCGAAAATACTGCATGCAATATTTGCACAAATGTTTTTATCTCTTCAACTTGATGAAGTTTCAGTACGAGAATAATCCTCCACTCCTCCAAAATGAAAAGACAAATTTCAATACACACACAAAACTGCACATAAAGAAAAGCTTGTACACTTACTGTGGTTATGTTCACATATCCTGAAAGCTTGAGAATGGATACCAGCTTATCTTTACTTTTGACACTACTTGAACCTGCGTCTGTTGGTGTCCCTAGCTCTTGCAAGTACAGCTTGCCTTGAGGTTTTAAAATGCGACAAAGCTCTCCTAATGTGTCAGTGGTATGGCGCATGCCCAATGGATTGATCAGGCCAGATATTACAACATCAAAGTTGGAATTCGGATGTGATGCTAGAAATATAAATAAAGGAGAAGAATAAACTGCACAGAAAGAAAAAAAGATTAATATGAGATCATTACTAAATGTATTCATTTATATCTGTAGTTGTTTAAACATGAAGGAAACTTCCAATTTGTAAAATATTGGAAACCTCATTTTCCTCAATTCTTTATGCAAGCATAAAAGCTCATGCCTTCAATAAATGACTTCCTTTCATGCTGACACAAAAAAATAAAAAAAATTTTTTTTAATTGCCTGAATAGATTTGCACCACCTACCATTCATATTTTTGTAGTTACAACAAGTTACAATACAAATGAAGCATGAATATTTCTTAACAAAATAATGTAAGCCCGTCGGAAATCCCTTCTAGGATAAAGCACAAAATATGAAAGATAGGGTGTTTTTTTTTTCTCATGTAAAGAAAAAGAAGTTGATTTCTAGAATACATCAAGGCAGAATCAAAGTGACTTTGCTTGTTATCAGAAAAAAAAAAAGGAAAAAATGAAATTATTCAATAGAAAAGTGTTTCAAATACTTACTAGCAAGCAATGATAATAAAAACTCACATAAAAGTAGTCTTTCCACATGCTCCAGCTGAATCTTTCCCTCTGCACCATTCCTCACTGTGTCAGAAATGGTGGTAGCTATTTCTTGCATGTTGGTCGACATCTGCTGGCCAGACCACAGCAAGAGAACTTTGGATCCTGCCTTCAGATCAATAGACTCTAGACCCCTCATGATGTTTTAAATTGTCAGCAGACAACCACCTAATTTAAATAGGGGATGATGGGGAAAAATTGTAAGAATTATGCAAGAATTATAATTTATAATCATTATATTATAATCATTATATCATGCACGCACATAGTGCTTGAGATGACCAGTCCACTGAACTGTTTTGAGGTCAACAGCATCTTGCATGGTATTCTTTCCAGCTCACCCACCAATATATTATTTATATATACACACAGGTACAAATTCAGAATGATGAGTTTCTCATCCAGCATTAGGCATTGTTTCAAAACACTGTCGACTACATCATTCCAATTTCGTCTCACTATTATTATTACATGAAATTTATGTTGACATTGGTTTTATTACTGAACTGCCCTTTGTTTCTATTTGTGCAAGACTTTTTTGCTGAGGTTACCATACTCAATGCCTCCTTCCTTGTGAGAATTTTTTTTTTTTTTTTCAACTTGAATGCATTGAACATGGTTCATAAAGCTTGGACTATAAAGGTACATAAACTGAATGGCCATAGAGTGCTATAAACCAATGCAGCAGTCAGCATGCGCGCAAGTCGAACAACAACTAGCAGTTTTTTTAATGACTTTTCAAGTCCAGTGTAAATTGGCCCAACATGTGTTTATGCATTCTTAAACAATAATACACTGTACTCTCTCTCTCTCTCTCTCTCTCTCTCTCTCTCTCTCTCTCTCTCTCTCTCTCTCTCTCTCTCTCTCTC
>JBDFRD010180300.1:0-12024 GCA_039654405.1 Bullina lineata | reverse complement strand
ATTTAGTGTAATTTCTTGATGGAAACGTAATAATTTCAAAGACATTATAAATGTAATCTGGGACTGATATTCCATCCACCCCTTCCTACTTTTAAACAGTTTGATTAAATGTTAAATTTAGTGTAATTTCTTGATGGAAACGTAATAATTTCAAAGACATTATAAATGTAATCTGGGACTGATATTCCATCCACCCCTTCCTACTTTTAAACAGTTTGATTAAATGTTAAATTTAGTGTAATTTCTTGATGGAAACGTAATAATTTCAAAGACATTATAAATGTAATCTGGGACTGATATTCCATCCCCCCTTCCTCTTCCTTCCTTAGAAGAAAACATCCCAGAAGCTCTTTATATCATAAATCAAAACTGAGTGAACAATTAAAAATTATGAAATCCTTTACTTCAGAGCATGTAAAACTCAAAAACGGCTTTTAAAAGATGTTTCATTATAAATCAATTGGTATACTTATTTAATGTGCAAAAAAAAAATGTATATTTTTTGCATATGGTTTCAATGATATGAATCTAAAACCTCTTCGTTCAGTTGCTGATCGCCTTCTTGTTTATTTAAAATACAATTTAATTACCATGTTCTGATCGATTCCATTAGCCAGCGTATGTCTCCTGCCAGAACCATGTCTTTTCACCGTCGCTTTTTGATGGACTTGCTGTAGCTGTTGCTGATCACTTGGACTTCTTTGAAACTGCTCAATATTAGCTGCAAAGAATAGAGAGTCTTAATTTTTAAAGTAGCTTTTATCTTGATTTATTTTTAAGCACAAGTGTGAAAGTAAGTTTTTAAGAGTTAACATCATATATATATGAAATTGAAAAACACTCCTTGTATTTGCAGTTGGTTACAGAGATAAATTTCAAAAGAAGATTGATTCCAGTCTAAAAGAAAAACCTTAAATTGAAAATGGCTGAAAAAGACAGCAGCAACTGACAGAGAAAGGTGGTGAGGTTTAGTCCATACTTCACGAGTTGTGTCTGACCTTTGATAAACATCATGAAAAACATACGGATCTGAATTCAAGTTTAGAATTTACATCGACACTGAAAGAAATTATATAAAATGACAACAATGATCTGATGAACATCAAAAAGAGCTTGGTAGGCTTGTTCCACGATAAAGACCAGCAAGAAAAAAAAAAGAGGAGTTCTAACATCAAAATTAAGTTTTATCTGGCAAAAAACATAAAGACGACTGGTCCACAGATCCACAGCCCCGCACAAACCGTACAGAAAAAAATGAGGTTGCATTCAACGCTAGACTTATTTTACCACTAGACTTGTCCACAGCAGCCAGACTGCTACGGACAGACTTTTTCTGGCCTCCGCACAGTCTGGGTGGCGTCAAGTATGCCAGACATTTTCTGGTCGTGCGGACAGAAAAGAGGAGTGTCACTTGTGTGTTGTGTGCTGTCGTCACTGAACACGCCGGCCTTGGCCTACTCTTCCAGGCGGCACATTATCACTTCAAATCTGTGCATCATTATAAATGATGCAAAGCTCATTGAATTTGTGTGGGCAAGACCACACCTTTTAAAACGATAAAAAAGAGACAAACGGACGCCAACTGACTTTTTGTCCAATCGTCAGCAAGCAAATATTTGGGGCAACAAGTTTGAATTCTCCCAAAGCTCCCTGACCTTTACAAATCAGGTGAACCCAGTAACGTCGTTTGGATGCTAAGGATTTTCTTCCAACTGTAACACCGTAGCAGTAACATCTTGCGCTTCCTTGTGAGCGCCATGTTGCACCCGGTCAAAAAAACGGCAAAACTATATACGGACCATGTGGACATGGGGTAACCACACTTTTCTGTCCATATTTTTTATGGCCTGCAAAAAGTATGGTCTGTGCAGGGCCTGTGGACACCACTAATTAGAATTCAATTATATAATTCACAAACTGGGAATGATCAGTCAGTGCTTTTTCAAATTTTATTTCATATAATTTATTGCTCAAGTTACAAAAATACTTTCTCCAGATTGTATTTCATTCATAAATTTATGTGACAGCCGCTAAGACAGTATTCGGATCTGAAGATAAATATTTATTTAGACAGGGTTAATACAAACATGAAAAGACAAAATTCAAGACTTTTTCAAGACCTTTTCAAGACTGCAAAAACAAAATTGAAGACCACCACAGGAAACTATTTGCAGCGTATAACAACTGAGAACTGACATATGTCAGTTACATTTACAATGGAAGCCAGGAAGCCAAACGAAATTTCAGGAAACACGCAGCTTAGTTGATTTTTTTCATGACTATCAGAGAGCCACTCCAACCGTCCACTATCGGCGATTACCGCAAAATTCAAGACTTTTTCAAGACCTCCCACGGTTCTAGTAAAAAAATGGCCATTTTTCCAGACTTTTTCAAGTTTAAAGCTATCTGATTTTCAAGACTTCAAAACTCGAGTACGGACCCTGTTAGAGCTTGCATCTTCCACCTGGCCTTTCTTTTACCTATGCCATGAAATATAGTCCTCCTGCCCTCTCTCTATATGCGTGTTCACTGTTTTAGATTGAAATTACAATTTTTTCCTCGCATTATAACAGGTCTTGGAGCACTTTAACCTCTACCAGGTTAAGTCAAGAAACTAGCACAGCGCCACCACACTGGTCAGCCCATACCGAGGCCTAACACTGAGCATACTTGGTGTCAGCGCATACTGAGGCCTAACACTGAGCATACTTGGTGTCAGCGCATACTGAGGCCTAACACTGAGTAGACTTGGTCAGCCCATACTGAGGCCTAACACTGAGCATACTTGGTCAACCCATACTGAGGCCTAACACTGAGCATACTTGGTCAGCCCATACTGAGGACTAACACTGAGCATACTTGGTCAGCCCATACTGAGGCCTAACACTGAGTAGTATACTTGGTCAGCCCATACTGAGGCCTAACACTGAGTATACTTGGTCAGCCCATACTGAGGCCTAACACTGAGTATACTTGGTCAGCCCATACTGAGGCCTAACACTGAGCATACTTGGTCAGCCCATACTGAGGCCTAACACTGAGTAGTATACTTGGTCAGCCCAAGGGTCAATGAGAACAAAAGGCCTCAGTGAGTTAATGGAAGGAAAATTTAACAACAGCTGACAAAATTCAAATCACACCTACAAATTATAATTAAATGTGTTTAAGAGTACACTAAAAAATAAAACACCTCTGAACCACAGGATGAGCAGACTTACCATAAATTGCACTGTCTGCATTTGTCGTTTTCATCGTTTTGACATTTCTGTTCCGATCTGGAACCTGACCAGCACTTTGGCTGGCTGTCCACTCCTTTTGCCAGTTCTTCAATTCATTAAGAACACGGTTTCTGGGTTGAATTTCCCGAGGCGGAATGACAGGAGGTGATCGGGAATGAAGGTCAGGCCCTGACATGGACTTTTTCATTTGGTGGGCATGAGGGTTCATCCTTGAGGGACGCCCACCTCTCGGTGGAACAGCCGGAGGATTATCAACGTGTTGCGAGTGAGGGAAGGGATTACTGCTGACAGCTCGACGGAAGTCCTGGACGTTGGCACCGGATGGAGCATGATGATTGGTCCCACTACCAGGATATGCACTTACATCAGATTTAATCATGAAAGAATTGTATGGAGGGCCTTCAGCTCGAGTCGGAGACCTACTGTTCTGGGGTGAAGGTCTTCTTTTCTGATCGTAAGGTTGTCGATAATTTTGTTGCAAGTCGTTCTGATGTCTTGGGTCATTTGTTCTTGGCACTTGATAATTACCATTGTTTGAAGCAATATTTGAATATGCTGATCTTTGGCCTTGCTCTGAGTCTCTAGTCACTGGAATGTTAGTATGCACATCATGTCCATATTTAGCTCGGTTCGAAATCTTGTCTCCCTGATATTCTTTCAGAGGTGCCCGGTTTTCTTTGGACAAAAATAACTTTCGTTGCTCATTTTCATTTTGCTTTTTCGTTAATACTAGTTTTAATCCAGCAACAAATCTGTCGAAGCTTAGTAGTCCATTCGGCGGGGTGACTTTCCTCAATCCATCAACGACACCGGGGGGTAAACCCCTCACCCCATCATCACTCCACCTGCATTCAATGTCCCGCAAACGAATGTAACCAGAACGACTTTCATCCAGAATATCGAAAAGGATTTTCAAAGACGACAGAAACTGCTTCGGAAGTCCATCCGTCGCGGCATTATCAAAGTTTGAAGAATTTTGATTCCCTTGTTGACCCTGACTGGGGGGATGGTGAGCGTACGACATGTTCTGATGGACGGGCTAACACAGTACTGGCAGTATCACAATAACATTGGCGGCTGGTTGTCTATGATCTTTCTTCCTCCAGCCTGCCACAAGTCTAAAGGCCGACACTACACGGAACTATCTCTTGTCATGTCACATGAATTTGGTTACTTTATCTAGATCTACACTGTCTCATATTTTTAGATGACAGCAATAAGAATCCTTGGCCTAACCTACGAGATCTCAGTGCAGAGTGCAGGATTTTTTCAAAGTGAGAGTTTTGGTTTGGCCCACCGAACCTAGGGAATCAACACAGAGGTGTGAGAAGTAAACATTGCGTTCATTGGTTAATGTTGAATAAAGCAACCAATCAATGCGCCGAGAACTTCAGGTGTGAATTAATCTCTGGCCTTTGCCTTGTCATGACCTCTCAGGTCCTGTCGACACGATAGTCCTGTCAGTTCTTACTCGATCATAAATTGCTGACTACATCAAGGGGATAATTGAAAATAAAGTTATAATACATCAACACAGCACATAAACAAAACTTTTATTTCATTAAGCCTAGGTTGCACAAAAGGAAAATAAACTGCGAAATGCAATGTTTGCCACCGGCGAAGTCTTTAAATTAAAATAATCTTAATTTTTGAAATTTCTAAGATATATTTTAGGTAATTCTACTTCGTTTTGCCTCAGTTTATGTTGTGACATAAGCCTCTACAACTGTGAAAACCTTTAGTATATTCTGTAATAACTTAACTGTTTGCTAATACTAGTTTCTAACATGTCTTGAAACATACAGCATACCAATTCTTCCCCAAATTCATGACCTATAAACATTATCTACGGAACTCGTGTTTTTACCTGGCCACTCTGTGGAATTGTCTCATTTCTGAGACCGTGGATTCCTCTCTCAGAGAATTCTGAGACGAGGTTTTAGATTCTTTAGATTCTCGAAGGTAAGTTGAGACATCGTTGTGCTAATATAAGAATGAATCGTATCGGATGATCAAACTCTTCCACAGTAGAATGTTCCTACTTCGTTTTTTTAGTTTCTTAGCTCGTGTGTAAGATCATGTCAGCTCACTTGCTCTCCGTCGGCAATGTCAACAAAGATGGCGGCTGGCTTCATTACCTCAGTTCATCAACATAAATTGTTAGTGAAGTTATTTCTTGGACTCCAGGCACCATGTAGTGTTGACTCAAAGAAATTGATAAGTGGAAATGTTTAATTTTAAGGGGATAATCGATGTTCTTTTTAGTTCTTCTTGAATACATGTTAGCTGTAAGATCAGTGTTAGTGTAGAGCTCCAGTAGTAGAATCTAGGTGTCAATTAGTGTAAATTCAGTGAAGCGTCGGCAATATGTTCTACTTAATGTTGATTTAGTCATGGTTGAAAGGAAACGGATCGAATATTATGCCAAGGTACGTATCGTTTTGAGACATCATTAGAAAATCTGCATGAATCAAAGGTAAATGATCAGGCAACTTTAGTAATTTAAGATTGTTTATTTATTAGAGATAAATAATAAAAGTAGGCCTATAAAATAAAAGTAACATTGAGCTAAATATTAGATGCTAGATCTATCAAAACTCAGTTTAATGTCACTCTCCTACAATTCTATCTAGTAATTGAATTTGTGCAGGTTCTTTAGTAAAACAAAAAAGTTAAGATATCACAGAGCTTTTATTTTAACAAATCTTCGGTCCTACGTAGGCCTACTCATTTTTATGAGATCTTTTTTAGTTGTGCATTGTTTTCCTGAGTGTTGGTGCTTCAAGGCCATACACCACATGTCATTTACCCTATGGGTTTCAATCCAGGGCTTACCTAGTCATGTTGGAGCTGGGCTTCCGCAGAGTGGGGCCTATCCATCCCCACTTTCTTTTCTAAGTGTTTCAAGTTGAATTTGTCCTTTGCCTTTCCCACAGCTCTTTGTTGGAGATCGCATCAGACCATCTAAATGTTTAGGATATTCCTAAGTTTTTGGTTCATGAATCTGGAGTTTGTTTTAAATGTTCTTCAGGTCTCTAAGCAAGCAACACGCTCATCGCACTTGTGTTGAAAATTCTGATTTTGTAGTGGAGAGACAATGCTGAGGACCTCATTTTTGTTATGTCTCTCTTCTTATCATGGTCTGTGCCCACCAGCTCACCACACTGCACAAGCCTACAGATCTCTTGATGTTCTCTATCTGTAGTGTGATGGGATTTTGTTGCTTGTTATTCACTCACATCTGTGTCTTTTGGGTGTTAATTTTCAGACCAATCTTCTTGGCTTCTCCTTTGATGTGAGAGAGTTTAGTCTGTTGGGCATCCTGGTGTCTTTGTGAGAAGTATTGGAAGTTGCCAAGACCGAAGTCAAGGGCTTCGGATAATAATTTTTTTATTGAAAGTGCTTGTTCAGGTAGATGATCTATACCACCTGAATAAGCCAAACCCCCCTTCCTCGCTTATTCAGGTGGATAGTTTTTCAATTTTCGTTCAAAAATGTCCGTTCCGACTTTTGTGTGCTCCATTTTTGTGATCAAGGCTTGATAAGCCTATCCTACCCCACGCGCATTTTTGCGCAAACACTACTAGTAGTACCAGGCCTATCTGGACTCCTTAGTCCAAGCTCAAGCATCACACATGGATTATAATTCTAGATGGATCAACCACCAGCTTCATTTATGGTAACAGCCATGGAATCCATTCTCGTGGTGGGAACTTAAAACTTTCACCGAGTTCAAGAACATGCTAGATGATAGTATCAACGTGAGACAGACATCATCCGTCTTTGTCTCTAAATGTGCGAAGTCAATTCAATCGTGCAATAAAAACGTGTCCTTTTGGAGGAAGGGAAATATCCCGAATAGTGGAGGTACCTAATCGTAGATCTAGTAAACACAAGTATTAATTATTTACTTAACTTTATCTGTCCCCAACTCTACCTTTCGGTGTATGGGTTTGTTTTAATGATCCCTTTCTCTGGAAACGGAAAAGGATTATGATTTTCGGAACTTGGAATGTCAGGTCAATTAACGGAAAGGAGTTAGAGCTAATTGAAGAAATGAGTAGATACAAAATAGATATATTATAGCTATAACAGAAACCAAGAAAAAAGGACAGGGAGTAGAAGATGTAGGCCAAAATCAAACACAAGTATTTCGGGGTTTTTTTAGGGGGAAAAATTGTTTTAAATTCGTGTATTTATTTTTTTGTAAATTGTTTGTATTCCATGTTTATCTTTTAACCACAAAGAACGCCATGTGAAGTATATCTACCGGCAATCCCCTCTGGTGAAAAGCCCACACCCGATACAAGAGACGAAATAGCCAACATTGTGTAGTCGTGTACTATTAGATACATAGTAAGATTGGGGCTTGAGTGGTTCTTGTTGAGTTGTTATCTAGGTAGATTTCTAGATGTAAGCCAGTCCTTTTTTATTTTTTACTTGTTACTTTATGCCGTCGTCTTTGTTGTGGGCCTTCATGTCGAATGAGCGCTGTTCACAATTGAATTGAAGGCCATGATGATGTACATATTTTACATTTTTGTCGGCAATGGCCTGTGGTAGCCTAACTCAACTTTTTGTTTTACCACAAACAAAATCCCAATAAAAACCGGAGCAGAAACATGTGTGTGAGAAATGAAATAGGCTACATTGTGCAGTGTGAACCCCAAATAGTGCTCAGGTTCAAGGAGCGAAACGAAGAGTCCCATTTACCTTTGTATCATTCATTATCACTTTCATACTGATTCTTTTGGGCTTAAAATTCGTCTGTGATAAAGTGTGTTTTGCTGACTTCGGATTAGAATGCCCACCCCCCTTCCCAATGACTATGAATTTTGACCAGCCATTTTTTTTCCTGCTTCATTTGCCAAGCCTCTGTAGGAACATGCCCAGTCAAGTATTTAATGAAACAGTCTACACATTGTAGTACCTGCACTTTCCCCCACCCTTTTGCTAGGGAATTTATTTAAATATATCAATCCAGCATTGTGGCTCTATGCTACACAAAGAAAACTTGTTGCTGCATGATTTTTCTGGGTGGAGGAGAGAGAGAGGAGGGGTGGGGGGTATATGGTTGGGAGACGTTTCTACTCATCAGTCCACAGTAAGGCTGCCTTTTATATGCAGTAGTAATATTTTGGCTCTTTTTTTCACGTCAGAGGGGTTTAAGATATAATGTGATTAAGTGCAATTTTAATGACAATTTTATAGACTCAAAATGATCATAATTATGCAATTACCACGGCCATAATCATTCTCCACATGCTGTGGTTGGCAGCAACAATAAAATGATCATGGACATGCCCATGGAGCTCCAGCACAGCCATAGTTTTCTAACTCCTGCTTCTATAAATAAAGATGATATCGAATGCTTTTTTCAAAGCTTCATTTTGAACTTGCAGTTTTTAAGCTCTGGGGATTTTTTCATGCCTCTGTGAATGGGGAACATGTGAAGGAGTAAAAGCCTCGCCTTTGTATAGGATTGCATACGGGTGCAGAATATCACACTGGAACTAGTGGACTAGAAAACTGACACTCAAACATAAACGGAGTCGGGTCAAACCAAGGAGTGTATTGAATTCTGTAGCTCAGTTCAGGTGGTTTGGGTTCAGTGAGAGAGTGCCGGGTGTTGTTCAGGCAGGAGGAAAGAAATGTGCCGTCTTGTGTGGCTCATTATTATTCAGTCATGCACTGGTGGACTTCTAATGCCTGTCTCCTGAAGCTGTCAGGTAAAACGTCTCAGGTGTGAGACTGTGAACAGATGAATGGCTGAGTGGGTTTCTAGTCAATAACAGTTTGACATGAGGGTTTTCTTGTGGAATAGAGACCAGGTTGTATGAATAGAATCGGTTTGTTGAGGTGATTTTCTTTAAGAAGTTTTATATTAAGTTAAATAGTCTTTCATTATTTTTTTTTCACAACGGTAAAAGGTTTCAAAAATTATGTCACTGCCTTTTTTTTCGGCTATAAATGAAAGTTCATTTTTTTTCATAAATTTCTGTTACTTCAGTAGGATAATTTTGATTAAAACTTTGTGAACAGTTGAAGTTGTCTGCACATTTTGTTACTTTGTCTTTTTTTTTCCACTTTTATTTTCATTTTTAACATCAATATAATTGTTCAAAACTTACATTTATTTCATATATGATTATAATTTTATTTTAATTAATCCTTAATGTACAGTCTTCACAGATTTTATATTCTCAAAATTAGCCAGCACAAATTACAAATTGCTCAAGTACTGAAAAGCAAAATGGAATTAAATCAGGAAAATTTAATGCTTCAAATATTGAGGACGCTATTTATAAAAATAAGACAAAATTGGAACATGTCGACAGTTGATGTCTTCTAAGCGGAACAGCAATACCAACCACAACAATTACATGGAGAGAGAAAAAAGAGAGAGACTGAGGAAAGAAGATAATTTATAAAAAGAAAAAGAAAAAGGAGAATAAGCTTAGCTGAAAATAAAATGAAAAGTAGGTGCATCACACCCAACTTGTGTAGGACCCTTACTCACTGCCGCACCAACCACTCAGGTACTCAGCGTAGTTGTTTATGTGTGTTAAAGATGCATCATAGTACACACATATTTCCCAAACGAAAATAGAGGTGAGAGGGAAGAGCAAATTGGCTAGCAACCAAGAGACTGCTTGCATTCTAAGAGTGGTGTATATATAAATTTGGCAATTAGCGGTGATAATGATCATAGTGATTATAAGAATAAGTAACAAATGACGGCTGTATGGACTGTCCCCAAAGAAGTCCAGGAAAAACTATATGGGCCTCTTGAACAGCTAGAGAAGACCACTGCTTTCATAGCCCAGGCAGGGATCGATGTTTGAATGTCAGCATTTGGAGAACGAAAAGAAGAAAGAATAAGTAACAAATAATAAAGATGATATGATTATTATGATAAACCTCTCGATCAAGGAATAAGCATGCTGTAATAATGACAGTAAAAATGAATCAATAAACAAATATATAATAATTTGTTTATTTTTAATCATTTTTTTAAATTATTTTTTCCTGTAAAAAGAAGAGAAGAAGCAGGGAGTTATTAAAAAAAACAACCCATGAACCAAAAAGCTATTAATACGTCAACAAAAAGCCTGTAAAAATAAATTCTAATAAGGCTTAACTGTGAGAAGTATAAGTGTAGAATTGTTTTTTTCAGTGTTGTCAGTGATATCACTATTAATATCAGTTTCCTTGTTGGTTCACTATTTCCTCTCCTCACTTTTCCTCAACGTTTAAACAATTAGATTTATTATGTTATCTTTTTAATTTCATATTACTGAGAAGGAAAGGCAAAGGATAGACACACAAGATGGCCGAGTCTATGGAGACAGAATTACCCGAGCCTTCGACTAGCAGTCTCACGTCCCAGAATGGAAAGTTGGCTTATTTTGACGTGGAGAAGAAGATAGGAAAAGGCCAGTTTTCTGAAGTCTACAGGGCCAGGTATTTAGACGATGGCGGAGTGGGAGGAGCTCTTGCATTGAAGAAGGTACAGATCTTTGAGATGATGGATGCTAAAGCGCGCAACGACTGCATGAAAGAGATAGATCTGCTAAAGGTAGGAACGCAGCCGAGTTGGGGAAAATCTTGTTTTTTTTTTCTAAATTTATGTTGATGTAAATGTTTTTATTTATTTTCATGAAAAAATATTTTAGGCTTGAGCTTGATTTTTCTTCTGTAGCTAAGTCTATGTTGTTTTGAATTCACATACTGATCAACCCAGTTTTATTTAATCAAAGCTGTCAGACTTCTGCTTGCAAAGCAGTGCAAGTGATAAAGTTCACAGTTTCTCCTGTGTAAGTAAGTAAGCCAAGGTCCTTCAAGGCTAATGAGGCCCATTAGGGCTGGAGCTTATCCCAGTTTCGGCAGCGTGAAGTGGAACACATGATTTTACTTCATCTCCAAGACATGGCTGCTTTGACGGTCTATAAAGTCAAAAAGAGCCATACATTTATTATTACTATTATTATTGTTATAATTATCATTATATTCTTTTATTCTTATTCTTGTTATTATTATCTACTTAATTCAGCAACTGGACCACCCGAATGTGATCAAGTACAAGGATTCATTCATTGAGAACAATGAGCTGAACATAGTGCTAGAGCTGGCTGATGCAGGGGACCTGCAGAGAATGATCAGGGTGAGCAGAGGGAGGGGCAGGGCAAGGGGGGGACTGCCCGGACTGGTCTGGGTCTCATAGATAAAAAAAATTCTCTCTATCTTCCAGTGACCAATTACATAAAACGACCCTGCTAAATTATGTGTTTTGCTTTGGAGGACTCACATAATATTAAAAGCAGGATTATTTCTACCTATTTAAGCTTCACAGACCTTGAAAAAACTAAAGAAACCTATTATTGCTCATGCTAAAGTTTCTCTTTACTAGAAAATTTCTATTTCTTCATCTGTCTAGTTTCATCCGCACTATATTATAATTCTGTCAAATAACATACTTATCACATTCGTGTCTGTTTCGACAGCATTTCAAGAAACAGTCCAGATTAATTCCTGAGAAAACCATCTGGAAATACTTTGTCCAGATCTGCAGTGCGTTGGATCACATGCACTCCAAGAGAATCATGCACAGAGGTAAGTGCTGTGCCAGTCTGGCGTTCTGGGAATTGATTCATAGTCTGGCGTTCTGGGAATTGATTCATAGTCTGGCGTTCTGGGAATTGATTCATAGTCTGGCGTTCTGGGAATTGATTCATAGTCTGGCGTTCTGGGAATTGATTCATAGTCTGGCGTTCTGGGAATTGAT
>JBDFRD010180189.1:0-12025 GCA_039654405.1 Bullina lineata | reverse complement strand
AGATAGATAGATAGATAGATAGATAGATAGATAGATAGATAGATAGACAGACAGATAGACAGACAGACAGATAGATAGATAGACAGATAGATAAATAGATAGATAGATAGATAGATAGATAGATAGACAGATAGATAGATAAACAGATAGATAAATAGATAGATAGATGTAGATAGACAGAGACAGGTAGCTAAATATTAGATAGGTAGGTAAGCTGATAGATGTAGATAGACAAACAGATAGATAGATAGATAAATAGACAAACAAATAGATAGATAGACAGACAGATAAATAGATATTAGATAGACAGACAGACAAATAGACAGATAGATAGACAGATACCATAGACAGACAGACAGACAGAGAATGACAACAAATGTAAAAGCGAAGTCACACAAAAAGTTGTATATTTTTTATTATTTCATGTAAGTATCATACAGGTGACTCATTCATTGAAAAAAAATATGAGATTGAGATTTTTGAATTAAATAAAAAAAAAAAAAAAGAAAGAGATTTTTTTATGCTTATTTATGCTAAGGAGATTCAGTTAAGCTGGAATAAAGAGACAATGAACAAAACAATCATTCGATAAAGAATAAAGATGACATTCCCAAAGAAAAAAAGAAATTGACATTTTAAAGTTTAAATCTCCAATTTGGTCCGTATGATCTAACAAATTCTTGTAACAAGATAAGGTGGGTGGAGGGGGGAGTAAAAAAAAATATACACACTTTTTTTTAATTAAGGATTAAAAATTTTTAGTTTCAGTTTGTGAGAAAAAAATTGCCCTGTCCAGAGTAGGCTACTATGTCCATGGGCGCGTATCCCCAAAACAGAAATCTAAAGAATAAAAAAGGAAACTTAGAGTTAAGAATTCACTGCCTTTAAGTTTAAGTAGCTTGTTCCTCCCCTGAAGTTGGACAAAAAACAAACATGGTTAACCCTTTTTAACTGCCAAAGTCACTGATCGAAGAAAATCAACGCCAACAATAATTTATCACTTCGCTGTATCCTTATTTCAGTGTTTAAAGTTAATTAACATACTACCCACCTCTTTCCGCAAAGAAAACCCCCCCGAAGAACTCGGAACTATTTTGTAAACCAAGTTCCCGTCACTATGTCATATTAAAAAATAAGATTTTTTTTAGGATTCAGCAACATGTGACTGGCAGTTAAAATGTTCAGAAGGGTTAACATGTTGAAAAACTGTTCATTAAAACATTTTTTTAAAGAAAATTGTCATTTCTATGATCGTTTAAAAAAAAAAAAAATGATGTGATCATCTCCGAGCGTAACAAAAGAAAGAAATTAAAAAAGTGAGATTAACAAAGGAGTAAAATTTTCAATGATTTTTTTTTGTCTTTTTTTTAAAGTATTTTTTTTGTATATTTGTATAAGAATATAACAGACTGTAGAGTGCAGCCTTTTGAAAAGGGGAAAAAAATTATGAAATACAAGGTTCATGAGGGCATGAGAAAAAAATTGACCTTGAAAACATGTTGAGAATTAATAAAAAAAAAAAAAAGAATTTAGTTCAAAGAAAGAAAGAAAAAAAAAAACTGCCCGTCACGTTTAATCAAAAGTATTAACCCCACAGGGGTGAGAAAAAAAAAAAAAGGCAAGAAATTTTGATCAAGAGGCAAATCATTAAGTGGAGAGTATTAAAAAAAAATATTTGGCAAACAAAATCGAAAAAAAAAAAATCAATTTAAAAAAAAATTGATTGATCTTAGGGTAAGCCCGCAGATATGAGGCCAAAACGCAATACTACTTGAGGTCAGTTGAATGTTTATTGCACTTACCCCCATAAACAAACAAACAAACAAAAAAGAAATATAATATATCATGTGATGGAACACTGCAATGGGCTTGTTATTTTTCTTTCATGTTGTTGCTGTTGTTGCAGTAGTAATTTAATTTTTGGCCATGATGTAAAGAAGGTGGTGAACGTATGTATAAACAGAATGTTTCAAAATGATTCGCGATGCAGAGAAAAAAACAAAACAAAATGCAAAATATCATTGTCATTCATGAACAAAGAAAAAAAAACAAATGATCAAAGATGAAGGGAGAAGAGAAAACATAATGAAAATCTGATTTATCAAATGTACATGTATTATATATTCATCAATTATTCAAAAGCAATGAGATATGTCATGGAATATCTTATCAAATAAAAAAAAACAAACAAAAAAAACCATAAGATAATATTATTGTTGATATCAGAAATGTAAAAGTAGACCTTTTCATGGGTCAACATTTTGTATGATATGCCTGGATCATTTCTTAAAAAAATCCATAAAATGGATTAAAAAAAAAAAAGATATGGAGACAATATTCTGTATTGTCACATAATATGAAATGTAAAGCATTTACACATAGGGGGAGATAAATCATATGTAAGAGTTTGGCCCCCTGTGACAAAAAAAAAAAGAAAAGGAAAAAAAAAAACCCACACACCCCAGTGCCTACTTCAGATGCGATAGGGAAACGTTTTTAAAAAAATGCCAAGCCAAATAAGACGAGGAATTTCATCTCAATCCAAAATGAAGCATTGAGCAAAGAAGTTATCTAGATCTCTAAGAACGTGTCTGCTTGTATTTAGCTGCAATGTCCAAGTATTAACACAGTATATTACAAATCTTACAGAAGTCTTTGTTCACAGATCTAACATTAATATTTTCAGTCAAGAAGCTCACGGCATTCCAGTCTTCTTCGTTTCAAATAGTTTGGGTTACTTAATGTTTTTATTACATTGTATTACTTTTTGTTACTCTTCGTTTCAAATAGTTTCGGTTACTTCATGTTTTTATTACATTGTATTACTTTTTGTTACTCTTCGTTTCAAATAGTTTCGGTTACTTCATGTTTTTATTATCACTTTTTGTTACATCTCCAAAAAATTCTCCATAAACTCCAGGAAAATACACAAGAAAACTTCGACAAAACATTCCCGACAACTAATCATCCGAATAGATTTAAAGGGGCAAAACCGGCCGATGTTCCCAGTAAATCTAGTGATCTCCGCATACTGCTCAACAAATTCACACACCTCATCCTCAACAACTGCAACGTGTGACCATAACATCTAAGGATAAATAAAACCAGAGATGCCATTTACCTTCTGTTTTCGTCCTACAGAATCATGGAACGGAATTATGGCATTTTTTTTCTTTTTTGGACTAAGTACCGTACATAAAAGAAAATTAAAGTTAAAGGAAAGGATTTCAAAAAATGTATATATTTATATGTGTATATTGTTATATATATAAATATATAAGTATATATATAATGGGTGTGCAATCAATAAAAGCTTAGATTAAGAGGAATCCCCACCCCCCAACAAATGTGTAAGTGATTGATCATTAAGTACTAAAAGCCAAACCCATCTCGACATGATATCAATCAAAACATTATCCTTCACTTCAGAATGCTTTCAACGAATTAAAACAAAAGCTCCAAAAACGATCGCTCCATTTACGTAAAATTTCTTGTGGACACATTTGTGACAGGTGTGAAAAGAAAGGGAGGAAAAAAAAATGCTTCACCATAAACGCAGTTAAATCAGTACCCCACGAAGAAAAAATTCACCCCCTTTCATGATAAAAATTTGTGAAAATTTTGTCATATTATGGTAATAGTAGTCAATGGGTAATGAGATTTTTGAGAGAAGTATTGAGCAAGCATATATTCAGAGACGATCAACTACAAGGAAATAAAAACATGACGATTAATCATGGACACGTACTTTTCAACTGAGAGACAGAATCACTTTTGTCATCATTTCACAGGTAAACAATTTGTTTATGAATTCAAATGTATTTTTTTTTCAACTTTGAAAACATGCCGTGCAATTTCATTATTATCCCACATTATTATTTTGATGATAAGGAATCGAAAAACAAAAACAATACATATATATTTATGGAAAATTCCACAGCGGGCGGAAATAATTTCCCCATTTGTATTTTTAGGCTTTGATTTTCAACGATGATGCCAACACTAACAAATTTGACCAGAAAAGGCAGTAAGACCCAAACAACGATCCAGACAATACTGTCGGACCCGAAGTGACAATTCCGAAAATGTCATCAAATCTAAATTGACAATGCACAGGGAAAAAAAAATCAGGGACGCTAATGAAGACCTGGAAAAATATGTCTATCATCTCAAATATGGACACAAATGGTATTCGACGAAGCAATAGTTCATCATCAGTAATAGAATTATGAGAGAAGAAAAGAAAATGCAGCGATCATTCATAAACGAAAAAAAAAAAAAATCATTTATATAATATTGGAAACAAATTTTTACATCGGGGGGAAAAAATACGGGCTCGTACGAGCATTTTTAAGTAGATAATAAATTAAATGGCCTGGTCACAGTATATTTTCACAGGCAGTTATTTATAGAATATATACAGTCAAGTGAAGCAACAAGGTCTCCAGGTCAAGGTCACGTGAACATGTACGAACATGTACGAACGTGGACAAGCAAAGATTTGATGAGAGTGGGCATATGCGTGTGGCATGAAATAAGCACGTTAAAAAAATGAACAAAAACTGTAAACCGAGGCCATGAGCTCCCACGTGAAAAAATGTATACAACTTTTGGGCTTCCGGCTCTAGAGAGGAGATAAGGGAGGGGTGGCAATGCACAGGACTTCCCAGATATCATAAAAAAAAAAAAAAAAAAAAAAAAAAAAAAAGCAAATAGTGGGCAATCATTGAGCGGAAATAGATCTACTTTTGTTTCAATGTAAGTAGGTCTGAAATTTAAAAAAAAAAAAAGAATCATTTTTTTCCTTCCCATCATCAGATTGATATACACCGAAAAGAGAAATCACGTTCAGACAAATTTCAGACAGAATAAGTTCTGTGACTGAGTGATTGTGAACCAGATTTGTTTTACTTTCTCAACAAAATGGACATGTTGCAGGTTTTTAATTTACTTCCTAGTATCTTCTAATATTTTTATTATGGAAATGATTTTAAAATTAAACAGTTACGGTTTGGGGGTGATAATTGGAGTGTGCGTCATTTTGCCATTATCTGAAAGCAACACTGGAAAATGTTTTGTGGGGAGGGAAAAAGGAGAGCAAGATTAAAAGTAATTTTTGTTTTGAAACGAAAAACAAAAAAGAACAAAAGAGAGAGAGTGGCAAAGAGACAGAACAGGTCTCTCTGAATGAAAAACCAAATCTCAGGCAGGTAAAAAGGTAATTAAAAACTGAATGGAAAAATCATGAATTCAAATCGAGGTCAAAGTGCAAGAATTTAAAAAAATGAAAATACAAAAATGAAGACATGCATGAGACATAAAAGCGGGTTTGAAAACCAACAAAAATTGGTACCAAACAGCATAAAATTCAAGATCTTCCTTTTAAAAAATGTTGGGGGGAAGGAACAGGGACTTTTAAAAATGGCATAAAAATTGACTAGTCTGTACAGAATTGTCATAAAAATGTGTAGCGTCAACATTATAAAGCATTGTATCAGAAAAAAAAAACAACCTTTATAAAAAAAAAAAAAAGCTGGATTTCAGTAAAAAAAAAAAAGAATAAAAGATATGTGTGAACATTTAAATTAATACACAAATTGAGATTGCACTGCAGAAAATGTTCATCCCCTGAATTAAATTTTTTTTGGTTGAAAAAAAAAAACAATAAAAAATGTCCCAAATAAATTATGATACCATTCCTCAATTTTTAGGCAGTTCTTAACTCCAGATTGTAAACTGTAGAAACACAGGACCCGCATGGTGATAAGCACGAGGCTATAATCTCCTACCTGTGACTGGTAACTCAATTAAGCATGGTCATCAATGAAAAAAAATATCCCTTTATAAATGTATATGTAAATATAAATAAAAAATGTAATGGTACTAGCATGTTGCAATTCTTTATTTCTTTTTTTTTCTCTTTTTTAAGCATTGCGTTCCCTTATTTAATAAAAAAAAAAAATTTGAATTGTGTCAAAACCGCATGATCATTCATTATTAAAGCAACTGAAATGCAGACAAATTAATAACATGGCAAAAATAATACATTATAGAAAATGAGAGAAAAGTTCATAAGATTGTTGAAAAATGTGAATTGAAATAAAGAGCATTTGAAAAAAAAAAGTACATCAAGAAACGAATGAAGAAATCAAGGTCACAAAGGACGAATGAAAATCGAATTAAAAAGGTGCAAAAAACAAATTGAGAGCAAAATAAAACATTTTTCTCAAAAACCAAAAAATAAAATATAATAAAATTGAAACGTTCAGAGAATTATTGTCCGAGACAGCTGGTCCAAGCGTGGCAGTCGTACGACACGGGACAGGCACAGCTGCTAGCAGATAGAGTGCATAGCGTCCCGTCCTCGTCCCGATCCCGTCCTATCCAATCATCTTCAACAGAACAAACCTGAGGACACAAATAAAACAAGACAAATTTATTATTATTACCACGACATCATTATTTATTTAGTTTTTTTTTTATTATTTATTTTTAATCTTCCTGCTTTGAAGATTGGAAATTGGTGTAATTTATTTTTTTTGGTTTATACCTTTTCTGTTTGCTTTTGTAATTGATGGAACGTTTGAAGTTGGTTTTTTTAATATTTTTTAAGCCTTTTTCATGTTTCTAAATTTTTCAAATTTCTTTTAAGGCACTAAACATTTATCTTTATGTTTTCTTCATATATTAAAGTTAAAGCGCACTAAAATAAGCAAAATCTAAAATTGGCGTGCTTTAAGAAATATGTTTATCCCTAAAAAACTGTCTTAAACAGGGAAGAGAGAGAGTTGACGGAGCGATAACGTTTTCTATTCCTGAAAAAATAAATCAACCATACGAAAATTCCGCAGTTTGAGAGACGAAACTACCTGAAAACACCAGATTAATAATAATAAAAAATGACAATTTTGTAATTAAAAAAAAAATTAATCAATAAAAATATAATTGTTGCTTACAATTCTGATGGTGAAATTTAAATTTCAGCCTAGAAAATTCCTTTAGGGTAATGGTTTTTTCAATAATTCTGAGCAAAGGTTTAATGGAGACGGTGACAGACTGCACATACAATGTCTACTAGTAAGGACACGCAAGGGACACTGACATATTGTTAAGTTTGAAACTATGCAGGTAGAAAAAAAAAACAACCCAGACCAACAACAACAACAACAATAACGACGACAACCACACACACACACAAGAAATAAACCATCCAATGAACAAAAAACATTAGTGAATTTAGTCAAAAAGCAACACTTTTGTAAACACTCAACATTCAACAAACCAGTTGAGATTTTAAAAAACACAACATGGAAACATCACAAAAAAAAAAAAACGAAACCAACCCAACTAAAACAATAAAACATTTCTTCACTTCTGATAACTGACAACAAAAGTTATACATAGGCAAAAATCATGTACAAGTCAAGCCACCTATTAAACATGTGGCAAAACCAAAGAAAAAAAAAGAAGTGGAGCAGGAACAAACGAGTGACTACTCTGCTTCAGTATAATTTTAGACTGGTAAACCAAGGGCCAAAAAAAAAAAAAAAATTAAAATAAAAACTACATGGAAACGGGACGCGATATCACATCGAATTTCAAAAACAAAACAGAATGAAAATGAGTCGAAGGATTTGCGTCAGATACATAGTGTTTACATAGTATTTGCGCCAAATAAATAAAAAAATAACAGTAATAAAATCAATGTACAACAATGCATATATAGACAGCAGTACTGAAATCTTGACTGATTCAAGAAAAAACAATCTCAGGTTTTAACTGAAATAAAGGAGACAAGAGAGGTAAGCTAGTGGGCAGTTTGGAGGTGATAGGGAGGAGGGGTGGGAGAAGAATGGGAGGTCACCTCAGCCCCCAAGAAACTCTAAATGGTGAAAAATCTGGCGCGAGAGGGAGCGGGGTGTCTGATAATGGGTAAACTCAAGCAGAATTCAACTGGTTCTCTCCCCTTCGCCCATAATGGAAAAAAAAAAAAAAAAAAAAGACATCTCCTAACCCAAAATACTGACGGAGGAACACAGCGCTGGATGATTTTAGACCCGAGTCATGATTTTAGTTCCATAAAAAGAGGGACTTGGATACTTGGTAATTACGGTACTAAGAATGTTACCCCACCCCAAAAAAAGTCACTTGAGCCTATTTCCCTCCTCCCCTCTAAATAAGAAATAAAAACAAGAACAACGACAAACAACAGGTCTGTGTGTTCCATTGAAGTGATACATTGAAAATTGAAAGAAATCATAAAAAAACATTTATAAAGGAAAAACGCAAAACGTCAAATTGTGACTACAGGAAAACAACATGGGGAAATGTGTGGATTTTTCCTTTTTATAATTTAAAAAAAATGTTTGCCTCTATAATTGTGACGAATAATAGTGCTAACCCACTCAACGTCCCAAGCTTGGAAAAGATGCTTAATCTTATTCTGAATCTATCCAATAACAGAAAACCATGAGGGGAGATAATCAATATGACAAAACTAGAAAACTACATGAACATCATCATCATTGCCCCTCACCCTTATCAGGATCTAATAGGCCACACACAAGGGATTTCCACTTCATTCTGTCCCGGGATAACTTTGCCAGTTCTGAACAAACTGGAACAAAATCCCAATAATTGAATGCAAATTCAATTTAAAAAAGTAAAGTTTGGGCGATAGAAAACGTTCCTGCCAGGTCTATAAGGCCTAAAGACCCAGGCAGAGTTTTTAACGGTTTCAAAAACACATAGCGGAAAAAAATAGGAGCATAGTCTACATAAAGCTACTTTCCTTGAAGAATTGTCCTTTTCTCAATTTACACCTGGGCAGGTAAAAGTAAAAATGCACGCTAAGTTTCTGAAAGACAGCATGGTTCAATACAGGATTCAAACCCAAGACCCTTGGATTGGAAGCTTAACACTCAGCCATCATTATTTTCAATGGATTACCTGACACTGCCATTAAAGAGTTTGGGCAGAAAATCTCCCGACAGAGATGCAACAAATACCAGCGGGGTGATGTCTTGGCGCCAAAAACTGAAGCTCCTACAGCGGTGCCTGTCATCACAAGTTGTCTTCGCCAGATCCAGACACCCTTTGGCAAAACCAAAAACTGCTAAAAGATTCCTGTTCTGCTATTTCTTCATCAGAGAGGGATGTTTCTTTCGATCCACAAATTTTTCTTGTGTCTTTGATACGCTGGTGACATCAAAGCAACGACTGTCTGACTGTCTTGTTAATTCCATGTCTTCAACTATCTCGAATCTGAGCGTTCATGCTTGCTGCTTGATCTTCCTTCTCTTCCACATCCGTCTAATCTTGCAGTTGTAAGTGCAGATTCTTCTTTCCACGTCCATCTAGTCTCGTCCCACAGCGTAGATTCTCCAAGGCTGTGGCAGCTGAAGCTCATTCCTGTTTCCATAATGTGAAGACACTGTCTCACAGTCCAGTCCACTCACCACTTTTCTCCAGTGTGTTCAGATTTTAAAAAATATATTAAGCTTTGAAACCTGTTTTCTCAAATCGACACATAATTTCATTTTTGTCAGTCTTGGGTTAACATATTAAAGATGTCTTTTACTGCATTTTAATTTAGATTCCAAATAAAATAAGATTACATCGTTTCTAGGAATCCAAGATCGGGAAATAAAACGGAGCTTCTGATCTGATATTTTGGGAAAAAGGGGATATTATAGGAATTTAAGTACTCATTACTTATTATTTCTATAAATGTCTTACTATGAGAATTTATTCACGAAGAATTAATAATAAAGCATACTATCAAATGAAAAACCTTTCAGTTCTATGATAAATCTAATTCCAAAAATTAACTGACTGATCCTTTAAAGACATGGCGAAATACCAAACAAAGGAGTTTTATGTGGCGTTGAGAGAAATCAGATGACAAATTGCATAAATATCAAACCATTAATCTTCAGGAACATTCAACAATGCAGCTGTGTGGAGATGGCAAAAAAATAAAAATACTGACACAAGTATAATATATACTTGCTCATACGTAATATATATATACTGTTCATTATCAAATTGAAAAACAAAAAATAATTGCCAGGAATGACAGTTACCAGCCCACGTCCAATTGCCAACAAACAGGAATTCCATTGAAAGCAATAGCACATACATTGTACAGTGAATCTGACAACACTGAAATATTGTCCAATATACGCCCCAGCCTCACTTGAAATTCAAGAGCATTTACACCAAAAGGAACAAAAAATGCAGTCCAGATTTTCCTGACAAAGAATCAAGTCCAAATATAGACAGCTTACTCCAATTTCATAAATAATATGTCAATTCACACTAAGGAACAAAAATTCAAATTCTATGCAAGTCGTTTGACAACTGTCTCATAAATTCAATTTTAAAGGGGAAATAGCATGTAACTTAAAAAAAAATATGTTTTTGCCTCCTTTCACAATTGTATCATTTTACAAAAAGCGACATGTAAAAATATTCTTCCATCTGTGACGGACAGACGCACTGACATATATTTTATATACAAGGAAGTACAAACACGCTGACAGAGGCTTTTAGAGTTATAGAAACGAGTTAAAAATGTTTGGATAATAAAAGACGAATGAAAAAAATCCCTCCAATTTGCAAGTAGCGTGAGCTCAAAATGTCACAAGGGCATCAACAGAGTCCTTGTACACATTAGGAGTTGACAAGGGCATTTGTTCGAATGCGCAGAATAAATATCAAACCTAAAAGAAAGAGAAACATAAATCCTAGTTCACTTATCCTTGACATTTAAGAAAAAACCAACATAATCAGCGAATGCTAACATTTTGTTTTAATAAATAAAAAGCATTATTTTTTTTCATGACTTTAAAATAATAATAATAAAAAAAATAATCTGTGTACATATTTAGGCTTAGATTACACATTAATGTTAATTTTTACATTCTAGTAAACCAATAAAAAAAAAAAAAAAAAATATATATTATATATCATCAGGAGCAATCGTCAGAATATCAGTAACATCATCCTATAACAAAAGCATAACATCTGACCAATTGCACACACGAATCAAAAACAGATGCTATGCAACTTATTTTGAACTTTCTTGACTTTGTAGTAAGAGAACATTCCTTCAGTTGCACATCATAAATACATTTTCATTCAAGATCATGATCATACGTTGGTCTGCCCTATCACAACAACACATGTAAGAAAATGTATTTAAAAAATGCGAGTAAAAACCCACACATTTGAATCAAGGCAGCGATCTATTCTATGGAAGGCCACAGCACATCTTCATTACAATAGCATCTATGGCAGCCCTTATTGGTCTATTTTATTAAAAAAAAACCAAACAACAACATGTAGAAAACAGAACACATTGATGATATAAAAGTCCATGAAACAGGTAAAGAGTGGATTTTTGAAGAAAAAAAAAAAATCACATCCATATTTAGACACTGCACATAGTGGTAATCGTAATAATAATAATAACAATAACAATAATAATACAAAAAAGACAACCAACGATGAAGTGATACTCAACACATCGTCTACCTAAGGTAAAAACATAAACAAATAATTTGTATATATACCACATGTAAGTAAACGGACAAACCAAAACCAAACCAAGAACCAATCCAACAAGTGTTTGAAAAAACTGCGACAACAAATCCGTTAAAAAACGACACGGACTCCAAACAACCAACAATAATGAATAAAGGCGAGAACAACATCCAGGGCGCACCCTATCCACAAAACGGTGAGCAAGAGCAACCCAAGATGTCAAGGTCAAGGTCAAATCTTTCCCAAACAACATGAAGAGAGCAGACAGGATTCACACGAGATTCTGCGGGGGTGACAAGTGCTGCTGGTTATGGATTACCACAAGATCATTTACAAAAAAAAATTAAGAATAAGAATCCGCCGCCAATTTTTTCAAAGTGTTATCACAACAGTAATCCATTTTTTCCCCATTCTCAAAAAAAAAAAAAAAAAAAAAAAACCAAAAAAAAAAAACGGTACTCCTCAACCTAAAAAAAGA
>JBDFRD010180078.1:0-12027 GCA_039654405.1 Bullina lineata | reverse complement strand
TCACATGTTCTTTTTGGAGCCAGCGGAGGAGTTTCCCATTTGCATCTCTTTGTTTCCAGTGAACCTACAACACAATATTCTTAATTTTGTAACACAGAATGACATCCCGTGCGAAGCCGGGTGCCCAACTAGTTGTTTAATGTTTACAAACAACAAATTCTACAAAAAACACTATTTCTGTTGTCTTTTAAAGTTTGTCAAGCCACAGATTGTCTTTATCATTTTCATATTTTATAACCAGCTTCTAATGAGGCATATAAAAAAGATTCTTAAAACGACACTCTTCTAATTTATAAGTGTATATATCAAGGCCATGTCATATTCCCTTATTCAAATAAGTGTTTCACTGCCGAGGGAAAAAAACTGCTATACTTTCATGAGGAAATTATACAACATTAATCGTTTTCACTTAACGTTAGATGTATGTTGTTGTAGTAAGGAAACTATTGAAACTTCACAGAATCACACAGAAGTAATATTCCTTTTCTATTGAAAAAATCAGTTCGAGGAATACGTATTGTTGAGCAGAATACTGTTGAATGAAATTTGAAAGATGTCTGCACATCGAGTGCTTTCATCATGATGATTAAAACCAAAGCGGAGAAAGAATTTGACAGGGAATGAGCGATAAAACTTTATTGCATCTAATTTTAGTGACGTCCACAAACTCTTTGTCTTTGGAATTTGTGATTGGTCATTGAAGTGTGAGTCCACATTACAAAGCATATAATGATTGGATAGGATGGCTGGCACAAGTGGGTAGTGAGTACTTTCACACCTTGGCCAGGTGGGGCAAAAAAAAGGGGGGAGGGGGAGGGGGAGTGTTGAAGGACAAAGTGAAATTGCGATGATGATGCTTTTTCTCTGTCGGCGATATCAGACCAGACTTAACAAGGACTGGAAAAGCGACGTAAAATAAAGAAATCACCCACATATGCTCTTTCTCGCATAACCGACACTTACTGCACTCGGAATCGCAGGTTTCGCACCACACATGGGCTGAATGAGAGGATGGAGATTACGCAATGTAAGCCCATAAATTGCCTGCAAGCTACAGTGTAAGTAGTAAAATTACATTCGCAAACACCAAGCGGCTGGTTTTATGACTTCAGAACAGCTGGCTCAAACAACTGCTCGATACACTCATAAAATGTATAATAGATCTAGCCGGATAGGCCTGGAAGTGCCCGAAAAGTGCGAACTGAAACACGAAACTTCCCGATGTAACGGTTGGCCGGCAGAATTAAGTTCGAGGAATCCGTGTTAAGGTTCAATGAATACGTGCAAAAAAATACAAAGAAAATATAGGAAAAATGTTGGGTCGACAACTTTCGTTTGAGGAATCTGTGAGTTTGAGGACTGCGCGGTTGAGGAATCTGTGTTGCGCTGTAAATTAAAACAGTTTCCTTGTCAAAAGAAACAAAGGCAACCTTGGTTACCAGGGTATGTTACTCATGAAAATCTTACACTTTAAGTTTCCATTCTTATCTTTCTTTTACTTGGGGGCAGAATAGCTCAGTCAGTAAATTCCCTTTCTGAGCACATAGGTCCAAGTTCGACCTCCGTAATTAACAGGATTTTTTCTGCGAACTTGTTGATCTTTATTCACTCCTGGCTCCAACTGGATAGTGCAGAGTCTGAATGTCGAGCTCTATTAGAGATGAGCTATGATATCAGAGATCCCGTGTGCTAAGCACGTTAAAAATCCCTTGACAGTCTGAAATCAAACAAGAGTAGGCAAGTGCCGCTGTCCTGGCAAAATTTCTAAATTCTACCTATGAACACTCATCCTCTATCTGGACTGCAGGTCAGACGAGTTCCAAATGTATTGATCATTGTCTTTCCTTTGGAATAAAACTAGTATGACTGAAAGAGGAACAGCACCTCTGGGCAAAGCATGGTTTCTAAGTAAGAGGCTGCCCAGGCAAACCAGATGAAATTTTATTGCCATAACACTTACACATCATACTGAAGATGATTGATGACATCAGAGATCTGCTGGGCTGAGATTTCCCCATCAACCTCTGCCAGGAAACGGTAAAGGTCCTGAAACAATTTGAATGAGATGCGGGCTGGGCCGCCCTCAGGATCATTGGTCAGAATCTCACAAATGGTCTTCATGGCTTCTGTGATATTCTGAAAAAAAAAAAAAAAAAGATAAAAGAAAGAAGTAAAATTTAATGGCTACTCTTACCACTTTACAATTTCTTTGGTTAACGCCCCCCCCCACAGAAAAAAGAACATTTATAAACACCATGCAATCCAAGAAGTAGTAGAACTGATAAAGAAAAACATTCTTTGTTAAAACTATGAAGTTACATTTTCTTCTTCTGCTACAATAGTTGACCACTGAAATAGACTATTTTTTTTGCCTAAATTAGCTTTTACTTTTACACTGTCTATTATCATCTCACCATTCTACATTGTAATTCATCATACTTTAGTATCTTCAGTAAATTTAACATGAGCCTATGTGCACAAAATAATCCTACGTCCCACATTGTCCTTTTTCCAGACTTGCTTAAATAGGAGGCAAGAACAGATTGACTAGCTCTTGTCTAGTCTAGAAAGACTTTGTGTAACAATTAGTACAATAGGTTTAGCATACATGAAAACTTAATAAATAAAAGTATGAAAATAAAACATCAAGGTTGCTTATGTATGTTGTTTTCCAACTTTTCTTGATTTCTTTTTACATTTACACCCCCCCCCAAATCCTCTCCCCAAACACGCACAAAACAGACATGATAAATGAAAGTTTGAATTGCCATATTATGTTCTGTTATATAAAAAGAAAAAAAATGACAGTTGTATTGGAAAATTCACCCCTGCCATATATGGTTACAATTTTATTCAAATTTCTCCCTTAAATAAGAGTCCAAATTTTACTCTTTCATCCCAAATATAAACCCCTGTAAACAGTTAATTAATTCTTGCTCATTCCTGACATAAAGCAAAATTAATAATATTTCTTTTAGTCTGCCCACTGTTGAATAAAAGAGTGAACAAATGCCAAGAGGTACTCACATCTCCCAGTACAGAGGCAGCCAAAGCAAAGAATTTGTTCCACTCCATTTTGGCACCAAAGCCACCCACACGCATGATATCATCCAGCTGCTCCTTGGGAAGAGCCAAGTCCAGCCATTTGTCCTCGATTTGACTTTGACTCACAGTCAACTTGGGTCCCAACTATGCATGGGATGCATGGATAGAAAAGGACAGTAAACTTTCATTCAATACTGACACTTATAATTTGTGTTCATCACACGGTTTAGAAACAACATTAAAAAATGCAATGCCATAACTTAAAAATAATATTTTGCAGATTCCACAGGAAGTGATACCAGAGCAAAAAAAAAATTCATTGACATCTATTGTCTCTGTCCATCCATGTTTCTGTCTTTTCTTTTTTAATGAATGTTTATGCTCTCAGTAAGCAGTATAAGGAGTATTTTCTCCTTATTTTGATATTTAGGGTTGTTGTTTGGAGTTTATTTCTCATTGAAATTAGAAATTTGAATGGACGCAATTTACTTGTGCATGACAGGGTGTAGAATGTGAGCCCATGTAAAGAAACTGTAGAGTATTTTAAGCTGGAGACCTATTCATATGAAAGTATATGAAATAAACTTATGTCCGTCCAAATTTGAAGGTGTTTGGTGTGATAGTTGTTTCTCTGTGAATTTTAAAACTTTGCCTTGTTTCCGATGCTTCTCCGGCTGACAACAGGGTTACCGATCTTGTCAATTAGAGCAAAACAACGCATTGGTATGCCACAGGAACCAATCGAAAGAGCACGATTTTTAGCATCTTTCGATATGTCAGTATTTAGAATTGTGTCCAATGAAAAGCCTGAAAATGCTTTCATGGATCCGTTTTTCGTATCCGGTGGACAATTTCATGTTTCGATGCTAAATGCATTTCTTCGTTCGGTCACCCGGAACACGCCGGATTTGGACTTTCGCTGTCTTAGATGAATTTCACAGTTAGTTTCTTTGATTTGTTCCATTTTTTCTTCTTGGAAGCAAAATGTAAGTATGTTAGATCCACTTTAATGCTGTCCTGTGGACAGAATCGAAACAATTCAATTTCAGCACAGAAGCGACTTGATGCTCGATTTGTGTTCATTTCTCACCATTGAAAGGAATCGATGTGGTCACATGACTTGGGTTTATTAAAAACACTTTGTACAGTACATATTTCATTCAAATATGGTCTGGTTTAGCAGATGTCGCCCGATTTTGGAATGAATGCTGTGAACCGCAGAGTGTGCACTGAAATTGCCATATCTGTATAATACCGCAACTTCTGGTGTCTCGATATTCAATTCGCCGGTCTGAAGCTTGGCCAAACTAACGTCTATATTACAAAATACAAAAATTTCGGCTCGACAAAATTAATTTTAGAGAGTAAGTAAAGCTGGGGAGGAATAAAAAGTATTTTTTTCTTTGAATGTTTTGGGGATCTTCACTTTCTTTTTTTTATTTTGAGGGGGGGAGGGGTGTATAAAGGCTAATAGACTACAGACTTAGAGAACTTACAAGATATCTAGATTAGTTTAGTTTCTATTTAAAATTAAACTTTAATAATAAATTATAGATCTAACAATTAAAAAAAGGAACACTCTCAAATAAACAATGCCTTTTTAATGACAATAAATTTTATCTCGGCCACGACTACCAGATGGAAAAGGTGAAGCTGCTGCCTGACTTCATATGATGAAGGAAGAGGATCGAGATAAATATATGAGACGACTGGAAAAGGCAAAGGAGAGTTGCAGGAGAAGGAAGATGGAATAGGAACATAGGTGGGCAATTGGAACATGAACTGCCGAGGAAGAAAAGAAGTTCTTTGAGAAAAAAATTTTTTTTTTTTTAATGCAGAATTCTTAAAAAGAACTCCTGCAGGGACATATGTTTTCCAGGATGTGGCTGATATATCATAAAGATCCCCTGGAGAGCCTTGCTTTTACCAGTGGTGCAGCGTGCAGCCACCAAAGTTGATTACACGTCCTGGTTCTTCACGATGTGACAATGTTTTCTAGCTTTTTTGTTACTTATTGCATTACATTTATATGTTTGGTTGTATATTAGTATAAATATATCATAAGTGTGTGATTGTTCTTGCTTTTTGACATTTGTGTACAAATTATGAAATTAAATTGACTCATTGTAAATATATATATATATGTAATTACCTTCATTAGAAAATGCCTCCTCTTTGATTTCCATGTCCGTTTTATGTAACTGCATATTCTCAAACCCCTTTCATAAGTTTTATGTGTATTATGTTTATCGAGTATTTAATTTATTTTGTAAACCTTTTTTGGGGATAAAATCAAACCAAAATGAGATTTCTTTACAATCAAGAGGATTAAGTTCGACGCCTTATTACTTCCGCTAGAAGCGGCTCCTGCTTACTAAACCGGTATTTAAAAATTCCTTAGATGATAAGCTTATAATGTTACATGCTTTGAGTCATTTGAATTTTCATGAAAATTTGGGTTTTCATGTAAATGCACTGTCACTTTCTGTGGAATCCACCATTCTGTAAAACATGAATTTGTTTCAGCAAATATTCAAGCTGTCAGAATGCCAGTAATTCATTAGCTAAACTTGTGTTTGCTCTTAGCCTTACCATTATGGTGCTTTAAGGTGATCTTACTTCATGACAAAAATAAATGGAAATTATGAATATATACAAATAACAAAACAGAAAAAACCTTCCTTACTTTTATGTAATAATTTAATTATTCTTTTGCACAGAAGATTTTGATAACAAATGGAGCTTCAATGCATCATTATTATTTACATTATTTTAACAATAAATAAATATTTACCTTGCTAATGTCATTTCAGATTTGATGCCTTTACTATTTATTCAACTATGCTAAATATTTGTTCTACATATTTCACCAACTTGAATAAGATCACCATAACTGTCATATTAAATTTGAAACATAAATTCACCTGTTTATTGAGAACTCTGAGAAGACCTGGTGTTAGTCCACTGTCAATCTTCTGTGTTGCAACGGGCATCTCCAACCTCTCTTTCACAGGAGGCATTTCACCTTTGGACATTGCGCGGAAATAACTGAAAGAAATACAAGTAAATAGACTGAATCATCTAGATCTATTAATACTATGCTGTCCTTTATTTAAAAATAAGCAAAAACAGATGGTAATTTCACCTATCACAAAAATATACAGAGGTAGCATTAACACACTTTCGTAAATTGGTGGGTAAAGATAACGTAAATAAAGAAAAGGGAAAATAACTACCGGTAACAATACGAAATTAAAATTTTAGTGGAAAAATAAAGTGATATTCAAGTGACCATGAAATAGCGTATTTCTAAACTGAGAATTTTTTTTAATGCTGAAAATGATTTCACTCTAATTTTTTTCAAAGGAGCTGCAGGCAACAAATAATGTATATACTTACGCTGCTGACCATGCAAGCACATCCTTTGGTTGAGTTCTTATGGCTGCTTTTGTAAACTGTTTCAGAATGTCTGGAAGTTCGGGAGGAATGTTGATCTGCTGAGAGCAGTAGTACGGTTCATCCATCTTTGCTGCTGAGGTCGGCATGGTGGATGATTCTATAAAAGAATAGAAAAAATAAAACATTAAAAACATTATTTAAAGCAAATAGAACAAATGACCTTGATTTGTTTCTCATTCACAACTTCATACTATTATGTTGTGACCCCATTATGTTTTTATAACACCCATTGAGAACAGTCCCACTTACTTATAGCAATCTGGACTCGGAAGTTACTATTTGTCAGATAAAATTCCATCACTTTTCGGCATGATAAAAAATACCTATACTTTAATTCACATACGCAAATCAGACTGCTTGCCCCTGTCAAGCTCAAATTTGCAAAACGCATAGCAAATAACTTGAAAACATCCTACCAGAGGGATTGCAACTCTCTTAAAAACAATACACCTCTGGTTCAACATTAAAATAAAACAAAACTAGGCTACGGGTATGTTGCATATTTTTTCCTTTAATGTATCTCTGCAAAATTTCAGTTTGATTTTAAACAATTTGTTATGTGGCTTGACAATTATTGGAGCTAATTTAACACAAGAAACTAAGCCAAGCATATGTAGGTGTCTACTATGTGTGGTTTAATTCTGAGCCACGTAAAAGATGGAATGGAATATAATGAGATTTGTAATGTAAAAGCTTCCACTGTATTGTACAGCTCAGCTCTGTACACAAATAAAAGCACACTTTAAAAAAAACTACTGATAAAAAAAGTGTAAATGGTAGAAGCTCCACAATTTACAACTTTCACAAATTTATTAACAAGAAGAAGGTTGATTGGCTCAAGACTTGTGTGTCGGAGTGTCGCCATCATGGTGGGTCATTTCAACTCTACCCTACCTAGACATTCCGTGATCGATTCAATAGACTCGGTGCTCAAAATGGCTTTTGAACTAGACCTACATGAAATTTTTTCAAGTTATAAACACTTTCGCCAGAAAATTGAATTAACAAGCCCGCACGGGTACACTCGCAACAAATTTTGTCTTCTCGCAACAGGCTGTTGCGGATAACGACAGCCAAAGAATATCATTTCAGGTGTTTTCAAAGAAGGACAAATTTGTTTTGTTTTGACTTTGTGAACCAATGAAAAAATGTTCCTTATGACAAGAGTCGTCTAGTAGACTAGAATCTATCTGATAAATAGATCTAGATAAAAATAAAACAGAATTCATATTGATTTATAGTGAACGCCCCGGATATCGTCATCTAACGCGACCGCATGACTTAACGTGGGCTAGAGGTGCTATCTTCGAACCCAAGTTAGTTTTAGCTGTTTTCAATTGAAGATGGACAATTCTTATCGATGTTTATCGGTTTATTAGGTTCATTGACTCATAATGAAGGTCACCATGGATGAAAATTTCGCATGTGATGATTGCCCCACATATCGTCGCGTTGTACCTCTGGTCGTCGCATCTATGCCCCTCTGATCGTCACGCCAACTCGCGGCCTAACTGAGACCCGCTGGTCATCGATTCTCATTTATTTGGACAAGTAGTCATCACTTTGATGCCTCAACAGTAGATTCTACCCAACGGATTTAACGGTTCCCGTATTGTGTTGTTACCAATTATCGATAGGCCTAGATCTAGATTCTAGATCTAGAGAATCTACACTAATGCAATCGCGCTATCATTATCACATTCACTTCCACTTTCATCCAGCATTTCTTTTCAGAAAAGGAGTCACAAATGTTTTGAAATTTCGTGGACCCCATTTATTTGGGGTCTCCCTAGCCTCACTAGATCTAGATCTAGTCACTGTCTAGGTGGACCCCATTTGGGGTCTCTCTAGCCTCACTGTCTAGGTACCCCATTTGGGGTCTCCCTAGCCTCTTCCTTTGAACAATTTATTTTACAGTCTTTATTAACACATTTTATAAATAGGCGTACATGTAGATCCAATGTTGATAATATTTGTTTCACTTTATACATTTTTACACTTTATAAGCTTATTACCCACATGAAACAAATTCTCATTTCTCTTGCATTCTGCATCATACCCACAAGTACTGGGAGCATGTCTATGTTCCCTCAGCTCTATGTTCGCTCAAGTCAAGTTACCTGCTATGTCATGTCATTATACCATGTCATATCATGCTATGTGCCATGACATATATATGCCATGCCATATTACATGACTTGAGGGAACACAGAGCTAATTTTCCTAACAAACCGCTCTATGTTCCCTCATTTCAAGTTAAATGATGACCAGTGGTCAAGCAATGATCAGTGTGACAGTGTTCAAGCAATGTTTAAACTGACCAGTGGTCAAACGTGAGTTTATAATGAAAATGACGTGTGTGTGTGTGTGTGTGTGAGAGAGAGAGAGAGAGAGAGAGAGAAAGAGAGAGAGGGAGAAAGAGAGAGAGAGAGAGAGAAAGAGCGAGAGAGAGAGAGAAAGAGAAAGAGAGAGAGAGAGAGAAAGAAAGAGAGAGAGAGAAAGAGAAAGAGAGAGAATGAGTTGGTGAGTGAGAGACTGAATGAGTTGGCGAGTGAGTGAATGAATGAGTTGGCGAGTGAGAGACTGAATGAGTTGGCGAGTGAGTGAATGAATGAGTTGGCGTGGTCAGGGTGAATGAGTTGGAGTGGTCAGGGTGAATGCGTGATTGATTCAAAGCGTGGGAGAGTTGAACGTGTGCGTGCAGTGGGCATCGATTTCTGACTGACCAGCACACAGAGCTGACCATCACACAGAGCTGACCATCACTGACCATCACTTGGCCTAGGTGTAAACGGGAAGAAGGGGACACACACCGATTCACCCTGGCAGTACAAACTTCTGCTTTTGTTCTAGTCTTCTCTGTTGTACTCCTCCTCTTCTTCTTCTTCTTCTTTTTCTTCTTCTTCTTCTTTAATATAATCATAAAAAGTAGTAATAGTAGTGGTGGTGATAGTAGTAGTAGCAGCAGCAGCAGCAGCAGCAGTAGTAGTAGTAGTCGTAGCAGCAGCAGTAGTAGTAGTGGAAGCAGTAACATCAGCAGCAGCAGCACATCATCATTATCATCGTCACTATTCTCTTTCTAATTGTCCTAACTCTTCGTCGCCATTGTACGGAGCGCGAAAACAAATGTCCAATGACCAACAGTGTTCAAGACAAGTCCTAGAATCTACACCTCGCACAAACTGGAAAATGTTACTGATACAAAAAAACCGTCAACAACAACAACAACATGGCTTAGGAAGGGACCAGATGAGGCTAAAACACGGAGTCAGCCAAGAAGGAAAGAAGATGGAACGAAACAAAGACAGATCAGCAGCAGCAGCACTCCAACAACAACAACAACGTCAACAACAACAAGAACATGACTTAGGAAGGGACCAGATGAAGCTACAACACGGAGTCAGCCAAGAAGGAAAGAAGATGGAACGAAACAAAGACAGAGCAGCAGCACTCCAACAACAACAACGTCAACAACTACGACAACGTCAACAACAAGAACATGACTTAGGAAGAGACCAGATGAGGCTAAAACACGGAGTCAGTCAAGAAGGAAAGAGGATGGAACGAGACAAAGACAGAGCAGCAGCAGCAGCACTCCAACAACAACAACAACAACAAGAAGAGTAAGAACACCTATGGACTAACGACCTTGGAGAGTGAGGTAAGTCTGACCAGGCTTCCATTAGTGGTTCACAGAGAAAGGAAGACTTCATGCTATTAGCAGTTCCTAATGATCAACAACAAGCTGTATGCTTCTCTGTTCTACAGACTGAGTGTCTCTTTGTCAGTGGACGGGATTCACGTTATTCCTGTCTCTCCTTCTTTGGGCGGACTGGAAGGCGTAAACCTACCTACCTAGCTGTACATTTATGTATCTATCTACCTAGCTGTACATTTATATATCTATCTACCAGCCTATCTAATTATCTATTCTATCTACCTATCTGTACACTTACGTATCTATCTACCTATCTGTACATTTATGTATCTATCTACCTATCTGTACATTTATGTATCTATTTACCTAGCTGTACATTTATGTATCTATTTACCTATCTGTACATTTACGTATCTATCTACCTATCTGTACATTTATGTATCTATTTACCTATCTGTACATTTATGTATCTATCTACCTATCTGTACATGTACGTATCTATCTACCTATCTGTACATTTATGTATCTATCTACCAACCTATCTGTACATTTATGTATCTATCTACCAACCTATCCGTACATTTATGTATCTATCTACCAACCTATCTACCTATCCGTACATTTATGTATCTATCTACCAGCCTATCTACCTATCTGTACATTTATGTATCTATCTACCTATCTGTACATTTACGTATCTATCTAGCTAGCTGTACATTTATGTATCTATCTACCAGCTTATCTAGTTATCTACCTACCTATCTGTACATTTACATATCTATCTACCTTTCCACTTTTATCTATCTACCTACCTATCTGTGTATTTACTTATCTATCTACCTGCCCATCTACGTATCTATCTAAGTATCTACTGTATCCATCTGCCTGCCTATCTAATCATTTATCTATCTATCTATCTATCCAGTCTGTCTGTATGTATGTCTCTTCTACTGGGGCTTCCACTATCCACGCTCTCTCTCTCTCTCTCTCTCTCTCTCTCTCTCTCTCTCTCTCACACACACACACTCTCTCTCTCTTTCTCTTTCGCTCTCTCTTTATCTATGTGTGTCTCTCTGATTTAATAGCGAAGATAAGAAGAAGAGTGCAACATCAAAACATCCCGTCCAGTCGACATAAAAACAGAACGATAACGTAATGTGTAACGCCCGAAAACTAAGAAACATAAGATCTGTATCCTTTTATTATCTACAACATAACACAGTCAGGAACCAGGCTTACTTAATTAAAGACGCATACTTGGGCAAGCAAGACACATGTGGTCAAACTCACTTTGCCAAATGACTTGGCTAGACAAACATTGCTGAACATATTTTCCGTATTTTTCCAGTGTCGTTTGACACCGTCCAGGCCATGACTAACAATAGATCTCAGCATTATTAGATCAGCACTGTTTTTACTTTTGCTGGTGCAGAAGAAAGCACGCATTCACCCCGATTCCAGACCGGCTGTATCGTGGCCACATTCTGACCGTGAGTGAATACAGAATGGGCTGCAAAACGTAATTTTACCCGCCCAGACCAGCGCACTGGGAAACCTCTCAGATGCGTCACTTGGTTTACCTTAGTTTTGACGATTCTGCGTGTTCACAGTAGGCTAGAGATTGAACTAGGTGCTTCGCTGAAGCTAGCATTACCTGTGTTGAACATCGCAAGCACCCCCTGGAGGTTCCCCGTACCGTTTGTTCGTTGAATTCTATTTATTGTTAAAATAGAAGTGTGTGTGCGTGTGTGTGTGTGTGTGTGTGTGAGAGAGAGAGAGAGAGAGAGAGAGAGAGAGAGAGAGAGAGAGAGAGAGAGAGAGAGAGAGAGAGAGAGATAATGGTAAAAGAGACACAAGAGGAGGGC
>JBDFRD010179968.1:0-12028 GCA_039654405.1 Bullina lineata | reverse complement strand
AGAGAGAAAAAAAGAGAGAGAGAGAGAGAGAGAGAGAGAGAGAGAGAGAGAGAGAGAGAGAGAGAGAGAGAGAGAGAACAAACAACTAAGAAGAGAATTGTTCAGAGCTGTGTTAGTGTAGAAATTAGAGAGACAGAAAGGAAAAGAACAAACCTAGCAATGTTTCTGCACTGCTTTTTGTTTAATTAGTGTTTTTAACATGTCATGACGTAACACACACAATTCAATCCTTGTCATATATAAGAAAGTAAGAAGTTATGGCACATCATAGGCTGCTCAGAAGGACATTTTAAAGTGATTAACTCAACCAAACTAAAAGAAATTACAATCATACACTTTTCTGCTATTAAATGTTCAACACATAGCTTCAATGTAATTTTCTTACAAGTATGTAATACATATATGTAGTAATACGGGTGACATGTCATTTAAATAGTTCTCATTTTTCTTATTTGAGTGACATATTACTGTTTCCCAAACAGCATTTCAAATATAATGAATTATACATTTCCCTAACAAACTTAACCGGAAAGGGGATCCCTGTATTCATTTTGAAAAATAGCTTCAATGAGAAAAAAAGTTGTTAAAGCAAGTACGGTATCTTGATTCAGTAAATCAATAAATGAGTATTGCATGTATGTACTGATGCAAACCTATGGTGGAGGTTATATACAATATAATCATAATGCACCAAATCTGTAGCAGCTACATACAGTCCAACACACATTCACATTCATCGAATTCACAGATTCCCCAAACGAGTGTTGTCATTCTAACTTTTTCGCCACATTTTCTTTTATTTAATTCACACATTTGTCGAACGTTTTCACAGATTCCTCAAACAAAAGCTTCCGAATAACTATTACATCGGGAAGTTTCGTGTTTCAGTTCATCTCTTCAAGGACAGCAAAATCGTTGAGCAGTTCAGTCTTACAGATGTTTTGAAATATATAAAACCAAGCACATAGATCTTAGTAATGTTTGCGACCATAATTTCATTCTGTATACTGTAGCTTGCGGCAATTTGTGGGCCTACGTTGCATAAACCACAATCAATTCCAGCCTCTGACTCAGTCCATGAGCTATGAGGCCTGTGTGAAAGATAGCGTTATGACAATTTAACTTTGCCCTTCATCACTTCCCCCTCCCTCCTCCCATTTTTGCCCACCCAACCAAGGGGTTGAATGGAATCTCAAATCACCACCCACTAAAGACGAAGAGTGTGTGGATGTCACTAAATTAGGCTTAGGCCTGGGGTGTCTGACACGACTGAAATTGTGAAATAAAGATGCAATGAAGTTTTCTGCCTACTTCTCCATTTCCATACTGAATTCTTTCTCCCCTCTGGTTTTTAGACATTGCTATGTAATGACAGAAGTGTATTTAAGTGCATTAAAATTTAAATAAATTAATTAAATCACCATCAACAGCCCTATACTTCAGTAAGACAAGGGACATTCAGGAAACTTTCACTCATTTATAGTAAGTATAATATGTCTATTTATATAAAATACATATTTATACAATGTATGTATAAGCTACATAAAGATAGTAATTAAAAAAAAAAAATCCTTTCATAAAAATGATCCTGATTAAGGACACACGAAGATTGTAAATTGTAAAACAATGGAAGTCTTGTACTTAAGGAAGGAGTCATGGGATGCTAGAAGAAAGTGGCACATGCATGACCAATAGCGCTTTCTCATTACTTTTTTACTTGTGACCTCTGAACTTACACATTCACTCAAGTTCTCGTCAGGCGACCCCAGTGAACCTCCATGGCTGACTCAAGAGATCATAAAAACTTGCATAGTTCAGAAACAACAATGCACAATAATACAGTGGAAACCTCATAATTCAAAGTGCTTGGGAATGGACCAAAAGTTTGAATTATAGAAAGGGACATAGCTAAATGTTAAAAATTGTTGTCCATTGACGGGGAATCCCCCCCCCCCCCCCCCCGAGTTTCTCATCCTTTGATTTCCTTTGTCAATTCCCTGCCCACTTCCCACATCTACTACAGCGTGTTGTTCCCTATTTACTTTTTTTTAAATTGACCTGAAAATGGACAATGGTTTTGTAGCTCAAAGTGTGTAAATCTACTGGTAGTGTTAGGTCTAGATGACTGGTAGTACCTTAATAAAGTTGTGTGCCATGCTTGGCCTACGGTGCCCTGATCTATAAAACAAAGACTCCACCTCGCTAAAATGATGTAACAATATCTAGCACATCTCGCTTCATCCCTTACTCCCTCCCAGCTATTCCCTGCACTGGTAACTCACTTCATGTGAAAGTTATTGATGGTTCTACAGTGCTCGTGGCAGATAGGCCAACGCTGTCCCCTCTGGGTGCAGTCTTTGTCTTTACTTTGTACATGATGCAATAGCCATTGAACACATCCTGCCTCAGTGGATGAGTTACATCACAAAGTCTGGCAAGCGGTGTAGTGCTACACGTGGGCCTACAACAACAACGTTACCTTTCCTGACTCTCACCTCCAACCCCTCCCCTGTCCCACATTGCACCATTCTTGGTTAATTAAGACTGAGCATGCTAGCTTTGTTTGGTCAGCGAGCATCACTTGGCGAAAAAAAAAATATTACCGTTGGTCCCGATGCAAACTCCGAATCATGAGAATCAATTTATTGCCATTGTTGGCAATTTAAACTTCGAATTAAGAGAATTGAGTCCTTGTAGCTTTGAGTTTTCCTTTTGAATTTAACAAAGCCAAAAAGAAGAAAAAACCTTGTGTCTCAAGAACTTCGAATTATCAGCAATTCGATTTGTCCGACTAGCTTTCGAGGTTTCCACTGTATTTTAAATCAACAATAAACAAAAAAACCCTTAGCTGTGTAGTATGCTTTGAACACAATATTTGTTCATAGAGAGATCATCACAACATTAGGACAAAAACCCTTGTACAACATAAAAGAAAATTTCTAAAATCAGCTGTATGTTTAAAAAAATGTTTCTGTTAGGATGAATAAATCATTGCTGCAAGTGTAAGAATCCAAGCTATTGAATTATTTCTGTATCTTCTCTTTGAATCATTTTACAAAAGAAATTTTAAGTTTATACTATGATAAATATACAACAATACCTTGAGGCACGAAGGAATGTACACTTTGATAACAATACTAAGTTAAAAGTAAAGCACATTCACATGTCCGTTCCATTACTCTTCCACCACAGAAAAGCTCCACACCCCAATTCTACCTCGGCTATCAAAAACCTGTTGGTTTTTTTTGCCGCGGATATCATTACTCTCTTTCTTTTGCTGAAGCATTTTCTTCTTATCATCCCAGAACTTGGTGAAGAAGGACGATGTAGAGTTTGGTCGATATTTTGCATGAAGATATTCAGAAATCTCAATAGGGTTCCCTGTGGAAATGAAAATGGGAGGATATTTTTTTGTACACCCAGAAGAAACTATGTAAGAACAAAATAACATCTCATCTATATTATATGCTGAGAGTATTTTCAGAAACTAAATAATACATGTAAAAGGGACCTTCAATCTCCACTCAGACTTTCCAAGTTCAAATTAATCAATCAATCAATCAAAGGTATAGGCCACAGACAAGCCATTTCAAACTTCATCTACCCTCGGCAATTTTTGGCATTTCCTTCCAGGTGTGTCCCAACTTCCACTGTTCCCTGTCCACACAAACGCTCCCATGTCTCTGTGGCCTGCCCCTTCCTCTTGCTCCTCATGTGTTCCATAGCAATGACTGTCTTGTAATGCAGCCTATACTGGTTTTCAGAGAGTATGCCCAATCCATTGCCAACAGCTTCTTCCTATATCGGTCTTTGTTCTGTCTTTTCCCATTGTTCTTCATTTCTGACCTACCCATTAAGTTCAAATTATGACGGATAAATAAGTTGGACTAACAAAGGAGACAAGTTGGGACTACCATTTACTATGCCTAGAAGAAAAAGGTAAAGTGATCTGACTAAAGCCACTCTTTGAACAGCTGGTTTTGAAACGTGCTGAATGTAAAAAAGTTTCAAAAACAAGAAACTAGACATCAGAAATTCAACATGAATTAAACTGCAAACACAATTAAATGAATAGAAGCAGTTCAGAACACCGATCGTGTGATCACAGAATAAGCAATTCATTTTGCTCACAATCTTTACTTTGTAAATAAAATAACTTATATGTGAAGAAAATAAAAAAATAAATAAGGAATAAAACCCAAGTAGGATTCACACCTCTCAATACAATCTGATTTGCTGCTCTTTTTGCATCCTATAAACTGAGCATGAATCAAGTCACTCACCTTGAGGCTCTGTGGGATAGGGGTACATGCCAAATGTCCAAGGGGCCTCCACAGCGGACATGACATTTTCATCAAAAATTTTGCTGTCCCATTTTGTGCCCTGTAAATAAAAAGATACTACATGTATAACAATGAGGCTTGAAACAGTTAAAACATCCTAAAACAATATCAGATTACAGATGTTTAAAATGTACACAGTTAATAGGGGTATACAGGTGAATATGTCTAAATCAAATTTCCAGGGAAGTTAAGCCTTATTTGTTTTAATCAATCAAGGTATAATCAAGGGAAGTAACTATGATTTACATTTACAGAAAATCTAGAATTTGCATACATTGTGATGCAGCAGCACCTTCCTTGACATTTTATCATGATTCACAGCTGACAGAGCAGAGAGAAAATCCTTTCTTCGTTTCAGAGCAGTTTCCTATTTATTGAAGTTTACATTTTTTTCATTGATTCGATACAAGGTTGGTATTTTATAAGGGTCAAAATTTGTTTTCTCTTCTGGTGAGACTGGTGAGAACAGTTGATACCTTTGGAAATTATTTTTAACAAATTTTGCCTTTCTTCAGCTTTTCATCATTCACGTTTGCATCACTTTAAGCTAGACATAAAGGGAATATTTTGTGTATTTCTCCTTTGATAGGTTGACAGCGATATAGAAGAACAACATGACGGTCAAGGTGATGCATTTTAGGAAATTCTTTGAACAGAACGCTAGTCGGTGACTGAAGGTTGATTCAGAAAGATGCAGAAGGGTGCACCCTTAGGTTTCATCATTTGTAGATCTGGGCCTCTTTTCCATCCACATCTTTGACAACACAATCACTGTCACGCTATACACAGGCTTACTCAGAAAAGGTGCAGCGCTGTGGTGTGTGTAATTCAACCTCCTCATTCCAACCCTGAGTTCTAAAGGTGCAAAACTGTCCCCAGCACTCATCCTCCTCACCCTCCTTCCCTATGTATCGCGGGCCCCGTGAAAACCCATGCAGTGCAATAACAATCACCTACACACCAAACACTACAAACATTAAACAAAGCCTCAATGAGGCAAGGCCAAGTTCACTCAGAAAGAAGTCAGATCTTACTTACATTAACCACTAGCTCCTGCAACCAGTCAATGAAGAAATGCCAGCGAGGTTTGTAGTAACTGAAAGAGAAAAGATTTTAGAGCACATTACAGTGACTGCCTGTCAAGGACCCGGGTAGAAAAGACTTTGATTGAAACCTTCAGACTTACCCCATAACATAGCATAACATGCCACACCGTACCACAATATAACATCATCAAAACATACAAAATACATGGGCCATACCTGGAAATAGCTAAAAAAAAAAATGGCTCAGGAAAGAGAACTAGTAACCTGTGCACAATGGCCTATGTCTCAGATTGCATGATGATGATGATGATGATGATGATGATGATGATGATGGTGATGAAGATGACGGTGGTGATGATGATGATGATGATGATGGTGATGATGATGATGATGATGATGACGATGATGATGATGATGGTGATGATGATGATGATGCGATGATGATGATGATGATGATGAATGTGATGATGATGATGAATGTGATGATGATGATGATGATGATGATGATGATGAGGATGATGATGATGATGATGATGATGATGATGATCGAAGTAAGGAGTGCTTGCCTAGCAGTCTAGTGCTGGTGGTCCAGAAACTATCTGAGGCCAGTTGCTGTATGTTCAATCCCACATGCACTAAAGTTTATCAAGCTGGAGTTAAACAACAGTAAGTCGAGGTGTGGGTGAGTAAGTGAGTGAACATGAATTTCATGGTCAATAAGCTAGCTTAAGTCACTAATATTAATACATGTATATAGGATCATCAATTTCTTATTCAGAACTCACTCTGCTGCGACACCTGCCCACTGCTTGGCGGCATAATCTACAATCTGTGGACATGACAGATTACAAAAAACTCAAGTACTATTCTGTAATATACATATTGTATATAGATATATATTCAGAAATTGTAAAATTCAATTGCTAAACTTAGACTTCAGATTCTAAATTAAATTTTCAAAATGGCTTGACTGGCTTTTGCAAGTCAGGCTCGGATCTCAACCTCCCCATCCCCGTTTGTTGACATCTTGGAGCCAAAATAGGTAAAGTCGTCAACTTCCTCTATCTCCCTCCCATTCAGCCTGATGCAATCTTGAAAATAAATTTCAGGAAAGATTATTTATATATTAGATCTCATAGGAAAAAACATCTTATGCAAAATTTCACACTTGTTAAAAATGCATCCAGTAGATGTACACTCCACATTACTGTGCCTGCTGATGAGTAGAAATGTGTAGGTGTGTGTAGTTCTTCTTTTGTGAAGATTTGGAAGTGCTTCTAAAAATAACAATACAGCACAAAGTAGTCGGTAAATGAAAGTGAAAGTAGCCTTTTACAGAATAAAATTGAGCTGTGAATTAAGCTAGATTATCTATATTTTTGTATTCAGTAAAAGTGCAATGGCGTTTGATTTCTTTAATTCGTTTTTAGAATATGTTATGTAAAAAAATGAGGAAAATGACAATGGTGACAGTGAGCCAAATGTATATCTAGATGAAAAATCCAATATTGATGTTTCTGTAACAGTGATGAAGATGAGGATAGCACCGCTGAATCTGCAAATGAAAATGTTACTGAGTGGACCGACACTTTACAAGATGTTTTTGTGACAAGATTCACAGATATTCGTCGGGCTATTGATGACATTGATGAGAACAATCATCCATTACATGTCTTTGATAAGTGAATACCATGTCAAACTCCACAAGTGATGTAACAATGTAAAATACTTATTTATGTGAGTTTGTAATTAATGTAAATTTTTGTTTTATGTCATCTACCTTTTTTTGGAGGAATTATTTCCCTTTGCTAGGTCTTTTTTTTTTTTTTTAATAATATGTCGACTGTCAGGGTCTTGAAGTGCAATGGGTTAATCCACACTCAGGCCACTGCTTGCCTCAAGTGTCAGGCCTGGTGCAGGCATCGACAGTCATGGTCTTCCAATCCACTCTATTATCAGTCAGCCAGATGAACTCGTTTCTTTGTTGAGAAAGAATTCAGACTGTCAAACGATGTTTGTTGTCTTCCACTATTAACAATAACGAAAAGAAAAAAAAAAAATGTGAACATAGCCCACCTCCCCTCTAGGGCCCCATAACGTAATCTGGTTCCTGGCGTTATATTCCAACAGCTTTTTCTCCTCGGAGTCTGTGGCCCAGGACACTGCATCAGCGATCCAGCGACCCACGAGAAAGCGTTCATTGGACGACAACAGATGGTCCAGGTCACTGAGAAGTTCCGTCAGCTTAGCTCCAGCTGATCTGAGGGAAAGAAAGGAAGACCAACAATAAGCTTGAGTTTGGGTTTTCTGTCTCATTGATTCAGTGAAATACTTCTCAGTCTCCTATCAGGACACCAGCTTGCAAACATTTTGGCTAAAAATAAGAAACGAGAATTGAAGAATGTTTGTGAAGAGATAGCAAGGGATTCTGAACTCAGAGGCAACTGTTATTGATGAAATAATTAGGACAAGGAAGAAAAACAGCTACAACTGCGATGAAACTAATAGAATGAAGTTTGAAAAGAAGACTCAGATTAGGATAAGCATGAGGAAAATATTTTATGATATAGTCATGTATCCACTGCTTACAAAAATGGGAATGATAAGCATGCTCAGTTATTTTTTTATTTATTCTATGACAAAGGATATCGAGATTGCTGTTAGTGATATCTCTTCTGTTTTCCAGTCGACTTGTTTCAATCTTTCACTGACAAGTTATACTCCTTACTTGATGCCAGTAACATCTTTGTTCTTGAATGCCTGGATAATGGACGTGTAAAACTCAAGGGCAATGTCTTGCAAGCAGTTCCTGGTGACATCAGTGATGTCATAACTGAAGAGTGGGCTCCCTTGGAGGGCGGGAGCTGCTTTAATGAAGCCGTCCCAGGCCTTGAAGAGGTCTTCAGGGTTGTACCACAACTGTAACATAAAGTCCCAAACAGATAAATGAACTTGGGCTGTAATTGTTATGACTACCATGGTAAAAGTTTATACTGACCAGGTCAGATAAACACAAGAGATTTCAAAGCAACTACTGACGAGGACATTCATTTTGTGGACATCTCTGTAGAGAAACATGAAGACAGATTGCTCAATTTTGGTTTTTCAGACAGTTTTTGTTACCAACTCATCGGAGTTGGAATTAACACCACAATAATTTTCAAAGACGATTCGTCGCCTGAGTTTACAAGTGTCATATGTCCACTTAAAAAATCCAAGGCCACCAATAGCCTTCATTTCCATTTGTTGTATCTCCAAAAAAGTTGAAACTTGTACGGTACCTGTACATGATGCAGTGTGAGCTGAAAAAATGGGTTTACACAACCAGCACCATAATTTGAAGTTGACAGCATTCAAATTCTTAAAGCCCTTCCCTAAAAAATGATCCTTGGACATATGACATTTCTAAACCGAGGCGACAAATTCAAGAGTTGAAATTGTGAAAGTGACAGACAGTATATTTGTGAAACCTGCCATGTGAACTGTTTTTTCTTTGAGGAATAAAGGACAAATCTAAACAGTGTTAAACTGTTTGAAAACAACAAAACTTTAAGTACAAATGAAGTGTTTCAGTTTTGAAATGTCACTTTTGATCTGACGACGACCATGCAGCCATTTCAAGTTGTGGTGGACATATCGTCCATAAGGACACTGGCTAAAGGATAACAGAGGAATCTGTTTTTAAGATATAAAATTACATTTCCAAGAAGGCTCTCACTGGTCTGTCCAGCTCAGTATAAAGTGCATACAACGTAGCCACCTTCCAGCTTGTCAAGAAAACTGTTTAACACGAAATCGTAAATCAAAATAAATTCTCTCATGATTTCATTTACATTAAGCTATCCTATAAAGTGCTGCAAACATGAAATTAATTCCAACACAAAACATTATAAAGCATTAGCAATATGAAACTGAATTCCAACACAAGCTCTATTTTAAGATAGTACAAACATAAAATCGAACTCTGAAATAGACTCACATCTTTACTGATGTCAAATCTAGTCGTGGGTCGTTTTGTGATGAGCACATGATCTCCATCCGAATGCAAGTCAGTGCTATTGTACACACTTCTCTGAAAGGCACAAGGGCAAACAGTATTTATTCAACGCACATTGCATGAAAAAGTGAGAACCAAACAGTTCTAAATAGATCTAAAACTGAACATACTGTAGCAAGTGTTGATACTTCTTGACGAAGAACTTCGTTAGGCCTATAAAATATACGTTTTATTTTTCACATAGACTAAAAATACGTGCTACTGGGCACATGATCCATTCAAGACTGCTCGTTCATACACACATCGCTCACAACGCGGTGGCTGGGCAATAACAATAATACTGTGTTGCGAGAACATCGCTCAGTCTTGATGGAAGAGTAATGATCATGGTTGGTACAATACTTTAGAGAAACCAAAAAGGTAAGCATTCAGATACATAAAAAGCACACACGCACACACACATACAGACATACATACTTATGCACACATGTGAACAGATAAAGAAAAATTATGACTCACAATAAGAAGCTTCCAGGCAGCATCAACATCTTGACTGGCTGTCATATACCTCTGTGTGGCAAACGTGGTGATCCTGAGGAACAAGAGAAATGGAGTAGAGAAAAACAGAGATTTTCTACAAGGGAAATTACATAGGACATTCATAGGGATATTCTTTAAATAGACAAGTGAAAGAAGGAAGTTCATAGGGATATTCTTTAAATAGACAAGTGAAAGAAGGAAATTCATAGTGATATTTTTGAAATAGTAAGTGAAAAAAGGAAATTTGTAGGGATATTCTGATGGATGATGTTGTAATGAATCGACAAAAGTGAACAAAGAAAAAGCATCGATATGAAGAGGAAATAAATGAGTAAGGAATTAATGAAGGAAATCATAGGGACATATATCTAATGAATGGGGTAATGAAAAGAAAGCTGGTTGTTCTCATTTAATGTTCCTTTGAAAAATTTGTTTCCAATGTAAAAGTGACAAAAAAGTGACACAAAGAAATACAGTGTGTGATTCACCTCACGACTTCATGGCCTTTGTAATCCCAGAGAAGAAAAAGTTGAAAAGATTAAAATGCAATTACTACAATAATTATGCTACTTCTAACCAGAATTATAAAGGTAAAGCCTGTTATATTATTTCAATTTTCAGCAAATACTAAGTTTGTAGAAACATTATTTTTTGTGACAGCTGCCTGTAATACAATATATGTATATTATATGGACACAGTAAAATTCCTAGGATCCAGCGTGTTTTCCACTACAACCCAGTTAAGACAGTAGGTTGTTGGTTCTTTCCAAGAATATGAAATGAAATCTACAGACGACAGCTTCTATCTCTTTAATTGTCATCATGGATTGAATGGGTTTGGCAATGGTGCATAATCTTTTTTTAATCTTTGCTGGAACTTTGAATTAGATCATAATGTCAATACACTTGGCACCAAAATTTTGACTGTTAAATCATAATAAGTCGTAAGAGGAAACACATTTTATAATTTTGGCTCTTTGGTTTCATTATTAAAATAGCAAAAAAATATAATATTAAAAAAACTTACTGTTTTCATTGCTAAAATGTTCAGATTCTGAAAGGACTCACCATTCTCCGATATCTCTGGGACCTTTTCTCCAAGCATGCTCATTCATGAATTCATACATAACTTCATTCTGATGAATGCCTTCGGGGGTTATACCTGTCCCGATCATTGTGGAATTTGGAAATTTCCTGGCAAGAAACGGCCCCTTTTGATGATGGGAAAAAGAAAAGCATTTATCATGTAAGCCAATACTTGGATGAACTTACACAAGATTTCAAAATATGAACATGGTACAATGAGTTATTCACAGAAAGAGACCATAGCCATATAAAGAAATTCTGGTAAAGAAAAAGAAATACTGTAAAGCAGTAAGACAAATCAAACCAAGAACATTTTCAGACTCAGATCACTCTATGCACTACCCCTCGAACATGATTTATGTTGCATTGATCCTTAGGCACAGAATGTATTGCTTACCCAACCCTATGCCCTTATGACTTCAGTCCTTCTCACTGACTAAAGTCCTGTCCAGAAGGTGACCCAGTATCACCAATTGCACTCACTCTATTCAACCAAAATAAGCTCACACCCTATGGACTTTATGTGTGGTGCAGTGGCAGAAGGGTTAGAGCGTTGGACTTCTAATCCAAGGGTCCAGGGTTTGAATCCGGGAGGTGACCATGTTGTGTCCTTGGGAAAGACTTTACACTATTTTTCCTCTCCTCACCCAGGTGAGAATTGGATACCGGCAGATTCTGCTGGGGAAGTAAACCTATGACAGACTAATGTCCTGTCTAGGAGATGAAGTTAATTCATCTGTTCTGCTTCATGCTACCGAATTTGCGAATAAGCTCCGGTTCTATGGGCCTCATTGGCATGAAGGAACTTTAGTTTTACTTTACTTTACTGTTCAACCAAAATATGCTCCCACTCTGTAGGCTTTGAAGAAAAGTTGAGAAGGGAGGTTCTGCAAGATTAGAGGGCAACATGGAAAAGATGTGTGGACAGAGACAAGGAACGAACAGGACAAACATGGTCAGAACTGGCAAAGTTATCCCAGGACAGAAGGAAGTGGAAATCCCTTGTGTGTGGCCTA
>JBDFRD010179856.1:3196-23299 GCA_039654405.1 Bullina lineata | reverse complement strand
AAAGAGAGAGAGAGAGAGAGAGAGAGAGGGGGGGGGGAAAGGGGGGGGGGGACATACTGCTGTGAAGACGTCTGTTTGTGTCCCATGTCTTATGAAGGAAATGGAGAAAAGGGCAAAATAGACAGGGAAGGCATGCGCGATTCTTTTTGCCTTCCAGGTAGTATGTCCTACCAGCATTTCGCACACGATCCCTCAAAGGACCACACAATAGGACGTTTATAGCATGGTGGGATACTGACTGTTTACGTTGCCTGCTAGGTTGGAATACTAAGATACAGAAGGGTGGAAAAAACTGAAATGAAGAATGATCTTGTTAAAAGAAAGTGATCAACTTGAAGGAAGTGTATAATCCATGTTCAAGGAAGGATAAGAAAAAATGTATTTACCTTCAAAATGTAGATACGATATTATTTCCTTTTCAAAGACACGAAGAGTTGGAATGTTGCATCTTCATCTATTATTCTCCGCAGTCTTGCTGCAAAATACGAAAAAAAAAAAAAAACGTCGAAGAAGCCTTGTGATAAGGTACTAGGTAAAAGCGTTGACAAGAAACAGTCAGCAAATTGAAGTGATTTAAAGCGCAGCAACACTGTCATTTATCGCACAGCAGCACATTGCTTCACAGGAAGAAAATTGGCCATGGTTAGTCCATTGACAGTCTCCAGTCATACATCAGTATGTCAATGCATTTCGGAAATCCCTAATTTCAGCTTTCCTTTGATGTATGGAGCATGCACAAAAAGAGCAACTAAAAAGCAAGGCTGAAATGACAATGTGTAAAACAAATAAAATATTTAACAATAATTTCCACGGAGAGGATGGAACAATGAGGAAGTAGAGAAAAGTGCGTCAGAAAGGAGACGACGACTCGGGAAGAAAAATTGTTATAGAAGGAATTGTTATAGTAGCAGAGGAAGAGGAATAGGTCCAGGCTGAGACGAAGGGGAAAGGAGGCGTTGGGGAAGGAATAGGACAACTATGACGATGAGAAGGCGATGAATTATGGACGGAAATAAAAAAGGGGCAATGAGATTGAAATTAGAGGAGGAAAATACCGACCGAGATTTTGATCTTTTCTAAATGAAGGTAGCGGTAAGTACGCTCGTAGAAGAGAATAAAACCTCCAGACAAAACAACCTCCTCTCCAAAACAAAACAAAACAAAACACCCCCACAAAAAACAAAACAAACAAACAAAAATCCAGCAAGAGGAACGTCTTTCACACCACAGACCCAGTGGAAATTCCCCATGAATGCCACGGTGTTATCGAGCGCTGCACAGCACCGGAGCTTCCGCGTGGAATAAAACAAGATCTAGATCTAGGTCTTCGCTCCACAGCACTTACCATCATGTCTAGAAGCAATTAGACTCTTGTCACTACAAGTCTAAAGATCTATATCTTTACAAAAACCAGACGAAACCGTGGAGAACACCATCTTCCACAATGTATGCATTTTGCAAATAGGAAAGGGTAAATAAAAATATTAGAGTTGTTATTTGGTAGAATTTCTGTTATTGCTGTTTGATATAGAATCTAGAGATGGAATCTCTTTTGAATGTGGGCAAGGTTAACAAGGAAACGAGTAAGAAAATAAGTGGCTTTTGAAAGAACTGAGAAGCCATGCTTATATTTGTGACCTTGCTCTAGATCTAATGGGTATCACGCTGCAAAACTAAATAACAAAATATTTGCTCTACGAGTTTTAAATCAGTACAAAGGTCTTTTGAGGAATTGAATCCAAAGTTTCTGCGTCCTAAATAACTTACACTATAGACGGTTTTGGGCTCATACTTAAGAACTCAAGATAAGAACTTCTGTCTTAGAATTATATCTTTAAAAACAAACACAAACATATAAAAAGTGTAAAGCCTGTACTGGTTAGAAACAGAAAAGCCAAAGTATGAAAGTACTTCTAACCGACACAATTGCTTATATATGTCATTAAGCTATAAACCGTTTTCACGTAGTCTTGAACACCGGAAAATGATGTAAACGATTGTGTTGTGATTTGATTTCAGATCAAATTGTCGCAATATTGCATTGTACATGTTTTAGTACGGAATTAACAATTGCACACCAATGTCACAAAATGAAGTCAACATGACATTCATTCTTGACAAAGCCTGTGACAGTCTGCTATCAGCCAAACATGTAAACAAAGGTGCACACGACACACTGTCCTCGCCTGTTTGAAATCGGTCGAACCAAATATTTCAAGGTCAGACTGATACTGTCTGTTCGGCCTACTGGTGACCGGCTTGAATCGGGCAGGTTTTCATCCGTTGTGTCTAACTGTGTCTTCACTTCAGAGTTGGAGAAAGTTAAAAATCTTGATAAGCTTAGGTGTCGCATGCGATACTTTTTGAATTACAAAACGAAAAACATATTTTATGAGCACAGTATTCATCACCATTTGCTGTATTGTAATTTTGTTTTTCATTAAGTGCCAAACTCAGTGTGTACATCATGTTTCACATGCATTCACTGACCTGGAGTTCCTCTAGAAAACCCAGGTTTCAGGCCGTTGAACAACAAAGCCAATTTGCGTCTTGGGAAGAAAATACAAATTATGCATTTCTCATTTCTCCAAAATAAAATGTGTCGGTGGACGTAAACTTGTGCGTCAAATCACTGGTCACTGGTCCTGAGAACACATCTTCCATCATACCTGTCTGGGAAAACGTCAAATGTTTGTTGTTGTTTTTTTTTAAGCTACTCTTTTGAAGTAAACTGAGATTTTTACAATAACTGCAACAGTTTATAGATTATGAAATCATTAATGTATAATTTAATTGATCATTTTATCTGAATCTTCCAATGTTAACAGTCGTCCCGACCGTGCCTTGAGGCGTTACGAACGACAAACATCTCATAGATGTTCCTTGAACCCGCTTCCTCCTCAGAAGCCTTCCTCTTGTCTGGCACCCCAGCCATGGGTCGGATTCTTTAAGCCATGCCCATCCATGGATTGAGCGCACCATCGTTCAAATCAAAGCGCCAATCTTGCAAGTCCCACCGGTCGAAAACCCCGAGTGCCAAGAGAAGATACGCGCTACTCAGGGCCCGTAACCGGAGCATGGAGTCAAGGGGGGAGAAGAGGCCTTACCTGGAAGTGTTCAAAGCCAGCGGCATGCCGGACACTTCGCCAAGCACCATCCAAAATGAAATGAGAGATGTGTTTATTTCCACTGCCACCTCTCACGGCATTCCTGAATCCAGGGAGCGCTCCAGACCGTCGTTCTTGGACAACAGGCATCCCTCTTTCACGGACGTCTGTCCTCCCACTGCGCCTAGGGCGGACCCCGCCAAGTACGAGGCCATGGAGATCCGCTTTATGAAAGAGGACCAGTGCGTGCGTCTGATGCCACAGGTCAGCGACGGCATGCTGTCCGGCAATGAGTCAGCCCAACACGGTCTGGTCACTCAGTTCGGCAACCCTCCCGTGCAAGAAGCCCCACTCTGCAAGCAAACAGTGTGCGTAGAAAAGGTGGACGTGAAAAATCTGCTGGCAAAAAACCGAGAACAATGCGGTAACCTCGGCTCCAGCCGTCTGTCGGAGTACAAGCAAACGCTTCTCGATTTTTCCAGCGACGACAACAAAGATACTACGAGCGAAACAAAAGACTGGCTTTTGTTTGGTGGCCGCTACCGTGAAGTGAGCGACGATGACGATTCTGATTTTGACAAATTCAGAGATACCACGTCAACCACGTCGGGAAAACCTTTCTACGACTTCCCACAAATAACCGACACCAATTTAGTGGAGACTGAGAGCTTTGCAGAGGTCGAAGTGATAGGGAATGGGAAAAACATGGAGAGCAGGTTTGTGGGAGGATCCACTACGAGCATCGACGAAGGGGTTTTCATTCAAAGACCTGTTGGCCCTTGGGTGAGAAATGAGACTGCAAAGCTAGAAAGGAAATCATCGTTTCTTGGAAGGAGTCCCAGCAACCAGGCGCGGAAGAATGTAGTGCTTCAAAAAGACAGCAACATCTTTGACAAAAGTTCAGGCATTGCAATTTTTGGCTCAAGCAAAACGGGTAACGAGGAAGGTCTTCCTGTTGAGAAAACGATAAGTTGCGGTGGGATCATCTGTGATACGAGCGAAACAACCACCGGGGTCAGTTACATGACCAGCAGAAGCCAGGAAGTCCGAAGATCGGAGGAGACGACCAGTGAAGAAACAGGCAAGTGTTCAGACAACGCGCTCCTCATGGCCTCGGGAGCCAGCACCAAGGCTTCCACGCACAATCTGCTGACAGATGAGGAAATCACGGAGTACAAAAGGTTAGCCTTGGAAGTGCTCATGCAGCGTAAACAGGCCACCGAGAAGAAGGCCATCGAAAAGGAAGGGCAACGTATACTAAGCACCACGACGGTAAAATCACAGACCAAGAGCAAAGATAAGAAAGGAGATCAGAACAGAAAAGTCCACAAAGATTCGACGCCTTGCAGTAAAACGTCTAGCATTTCCGGTAAGAGCTGCAAAGACACTTCTTCCGTAAAGCATCGCCCTAAGAAATCTGAAAGCGGGCAAGCCGAAAAGAAAAAGGACAAGAGCCTAAGTTTGCCGTCGTCGGATCGCTCCTTCGTAGCGTCCTATCGCCGCTTGAAGAAACAAATCCAGAAACACAAGGAGAGGCTGGTATTGAAGCATGCGCTGTCCAAGTTTTCCAAGAAAGGCATCGAAAACTCTTCGCTAAGCAGCACCAAATCACGGAAGAAAGATGCGTCGGAAGACGCCTCTGAAGTGCCTGCAAAGAAGAACCAGGCAAGTCAGGTTTCAGCAACCCAAGTTCTTCCTCAAGCAGAAGAAGAAGAAGAAGTTAAAGGCACCAAAGATAAATCGAGCAGTTCCCATCCCGAAAAAAACGTTCATGGAAACATTGCATCTATAGCCAGAGTTTCTACAGAGCTCAATGCTAAAATCTTGTCTTTATTGTCAAAGTCTCCACCGAAAATCACGAAAAACGTGGCCAAAGTCGAGTCACAAATCGACACGCCGTCCATATCAACACAAGGTACTTCACAGGAGCACGACTCTTCATTACTGAATACTTTTAGTCAGGGAGCTGAAGCAGTCGCAGACTTAAAAGGAGCCAAGGCAACTGAGAGTAAAGTGTGTCCATGCCTAGATTCAGGAAAATGCACTCCTTCTCAGGCTAAACCGGTTTTGCTTCGCGAGTCAGATCTAAAAGTAGCATCTCTCAATAAACGATGTCCAACACCGGTGAGTAAACCTTGTCCAGCATCCGTCACAAAGCCTAGCGCAACATCTCTCACTAAACAGAGTGCAGTAGCATCTCTCACAAGACAGTGTGCAACGTCGTTTACTAAACAGAGTGTAACACCCCTCGCTAAACCGTGTGCAACATCTGTCAGTAAAGAGTGTGCAACATCTCTCACTAAACAATGTGCAACATCTCTCACTAAACAATGTGTAACATCTCTCACTAAACAATGTTCAACATCTCTCACTAAACAATGTACAACATCTCTCACTAAACAATGTGCAACATCTCTCACTAAACAAAGTGCAACAACTCTGACTAAAGCGAATTCAAGGGTCGCGTCCAAAGCGAGCATCTCCTCTGAATCAAGCGGGAGCAAGCAGAGCTCTTTGGTGGAGATGGTGGATCACTTCCAGCAAACGTCTGCCACCATGGGCGCACCATGCGAACAGTCGGGCAAGTCGAGCATTGACGGCGAAGAGAAGGGGACAAGCAAGCTGGTCACCCACATGGAGCTGCTTCAAAGTATTCTCAAATCCCCGACAGCGAAAGCGGCTCAGGCGGTTGGGAATTACTTCAAAAACCAGGCGACCAAGAAGTGCATATCTCCTACCTGCATCCAGAAGAGCAGGGACAACATTTCTGTGGCAGACATTCTCTCGAGTTATCAGAAGATTTTCTTGGAGCTCGGGCATCTCTCGGATACGGAGAATTTACAAGACGGCAACACCAACCCGGATAAAACTTGCGTCAACGTGTCGGACTCGCTCCTTCGCTCGTCTTCTAACACTCAAAAAAATCAGACCAAGCCTTCGTCACGAAGAAGCACGAAAACGGGTGAGACCAGTCGGACAGGAGAGAATGCATCGGAAATCGCCGAGTCCACGACTGATAAGCACACCACTAAGCGCACGCCACAAGAAGGTCAGTCAACTCAGTCTGGACAAACGGACCGACAAAAAAGCCCCCCTAAAACGCGCATGTCCCGAAATCTAGCGACTACATCAAACATCGCTCGTGGACATTGGTTTCGGAAAGCGTGTCCAAAAAGGACGACTTCTGAAGGATTGAGGCAGCAAAAAGAGAAATCTCCTCCCAGGACAGCACCGCAAGCCAAGAGCTTAACGCTGTCATCAACGCATCGCATATCATCTGTGTGCAATCTACAAGATTCTGTGTCACAGACTAACCCCCAGCACATTCCAGTGCCTCAGCGCATTTGTGTGCGCACCGTGAAATCAATCCAACAGCAGCTGGTGACGCCCCCACAAAAAGGTAGCAGTGGGTCATCAACTGGGAAAGTCATAAGCGAAAGGACGAATAGTTGTCATCAGCCGCAGCCCCAGCACCAGTTTCAAAACAGGCCCACGTGGAATGCCTCCTCGAAGAGTCCGGCGAGAAGCAAAACGGGCAGTGTGTTCAGGGGAATTATTGGACGGAAGAGACAGGAGGAACTCAAACATCCCGACCAAACGAAGCAAGTCGCGACATCAGTCATGCAAAATGATCATACTCGTTCTGTAAGGAGCACGCAGTCTTCTAGCCAGAAACAGCAGGGTACTTCATCTGGAACCACTGTAAAAACATATTCCACGCAAAACTGGCAGTCCCAGAACACATGTTCCCAAAGAGATACAAATAAACACGCCAGGGAACTGATTGTGAGCAAACACCAAACAGTGTCAAAGGGTCACATTTGGAACCGAGCGTTTCGATTCCTGCGCTCTCGGTCTGCTGAGCGACAGGGCCATCAAAAGTCTCCGAGACAGAGGCAGAATACGAGGTCTTCATGTTCTTTGAAAACAGAAACGCTGACCACAGAAATCTGTTCAACGCCCAAACTTCTTATGAAGCCTGAACAAAGACCTCGAGTGGTCCAAATATCCCCAGGCTACCAAAGGCATACGCTTGTGCAAGACAAAAATCAGGATGGACGATATCTGCAACAAGGTAAGTGTGTTGCTCAGCCTTGCCCCAAGATCACTATAATTGAAAGCAAACAGGACATGCCCAAGGTGGAGTCGAATGTCGTATGGAAGATGCAGAAAAGTAGAAACTATTGCGTTAAGCCACGAACGACCTCGAGCTCAAGTAGTGTGGTTCATAAAGCAGCTAGTCCTCGTCGAAAGGAGTCAAGCAGCAGCAGCAGCAGCCTAAACGTGCAGTCAAACGAACTGTCACGTAACAGTGACACCGCAGTGAAACCCAGGCACATGGTCCAGAGTGCAACGCCCCCCAGGGTCTGCCGTGCTACCAAGATAAACAGATTCAACAAAGTAAATACAAACTGTGCAATGAAGGAAAAACACGAAGAAAGGCGGATGCCATATCCGGCTCAAAAACCGGGAACTGTGAACCAGTTGCAACGTAATGGCAAGAAAAACTCATTCCTGGTGACATCCAAAATCCCTGGTCCCCGAATGATTTCGAATTTTTTGCCTGGCGATTCACCTAAAGGCACTAGACGCCGCCAGAGTCCAATAGAACAAGCGAACTTGCAAAATGTTCGTGAAGTCAATATGGCTCATCCAAAGAAAACGAGAATTGTATACAGAGGAGTTCGTCAACGCCAACCAGCTCTCTCCTCGGGCCTTCCTGAGAACGCACAAGAAAAGCCTGCTTTCAGAGACGTCAAGAATGTTCAGCACAGGTACCACAATAATGCTGGGTGGGCTAACTCAGCGAAAGCTCTTCTAGTGGCAGGTGAGCAACGAGGCAAGGCCTGTCAGCCTTTCACTGCAAAACGTTGTCATTCCTACAGCGGTCTGAGCGCCAAAGCCCGGCGGGCTTATGTTGTGAAAGCTCAAAGCGTTGTCAATAAAGCGGCCGTGACCCCCATGCATACTGCAAACACCCACTTATACGCGTCTGTGCCTCAGGACAGCACCAACTCCGAGCCAGATATATCGGAGCATTCGGCTGCTTCTTCCACGCTGAAGGAGAAACTTTCTCTGGACGATGCCGATCAGGAGGAAAAGCACAGACAGGAAAAGTCAGGGGACGCAGCGGAGACCAACGTACCAGTGCCTCGGAAGTGGAAAATTGAACCTAGCGATTATTCCTCAGAATCCATTACACCCCCGATGAGAACTCGGTCAAGGCGAGACGCTGTTGACTTTGCAAGGGCCAAGAACGGTGCTGTATCAAAACCATCAGGAGCATGTAAGCTCTTACCGCCCAAGTGCAAAATTTCTTTCAGAAGGGCGAAATCGCAGCTTTCTCTTGAAACGCTGTCTCGGCCAAATTCTTTCACACACGCTCCGTTACCACGGTCACGAAGTTCTTCATATCAAAACCAGTTCCAAAGTCCAATGCAAATGGTTTCACAGAAGGCTATATCTCCGCCCCCTGGAAGCTTATTTTCTACTGACACTGCTAGTGAAGTTCACGGCGATTTCATACCCCAGAAAGTGGCACATACGAATGCAACACCTGCTGTGCTAAATCGTTTTCCACAGTCATCTGAAACCATGGTATCCACGTCGAGCATAACGTTCGATGAAAATTCAGCCGTTAAAGATCTTGAAGAAGTACAAGGGGATGTTGAAGCCAGAAAAAGTGTCATGAACGAGTGCGCCATGCCTGGGCTGAAGGAGAAGTCTGGAGGAATGAGCGGTGAGCCCTTGGTAGAGCTCTATGTAGTTACGGAGACTCTTCAGACTGTAAGCTACACGCAAGAGAATTCCCTTGCCAATCACGCCTGCAGCAGTTCCCCAGCTTCGCCTGAAGTTCATTCGGACACAGACGCCGATGAAAACGATGACTCTGAACATGAAATTGTGCAGTCTCTGAGAGAAAATACAGTGGAGAAAACGTGCGAACGAATTCTTTGGGAATCTGCCCAAAATAAAAAGAAGAGCTCGTCGGATTCCGTTCTGCAACGTAGACAGGGTACAACAAACGATCATGTAATACCTTCAACAAAATCAGAGATGTTTGATGATGACATTACGGATAGCAAAGGCAAGTTCATCGCAATGAAGGCAATGGGCGATTTCGAAACGACAGAAAAGGCCAAAAGAACGACTGATATACATAACCTCAAAACAAGTGATAATTTTGGCGGATGCCAATTCAAGTCGATGCACAAAAGTAGCAAGGGGCTGACCGACGCCTATGAACAAAGAATGGATCTTGTACGAGGAACTAAAGCTGAAGCAGAGAATAGCAAAGTGGCTCCGCAAGTGGTTTTAGATCCTGAATTGTCAGACCAAGATGCTGTACCAGTATCTACTTTGGGTGAGTTGACAACGGAACACGACACCGCCTCCACGACCAAAAACTTGACATTTAAGCAGGACAAAACCCCACGCAGGTGCCTAACATTGGGTGTCAGCCACAAGAAACAGCCACCGAGAAAAGATGTAGAAGACTCAAAACACCTTATCATCGAAAGCTTGAAAAATGGAAAGGAAGAAGGTGAACATTTTGCGGGACAAAATACTGCTACTGAACACCTGAAACATCTCAAACTAGAGCCGCTAGGCAGACCAGAACAACAGGTAGAGATCAATTCAGAAGAGAGCTCCTTTGGCCCCAGTGACGCCATAGGCACCGCACCTCCGTCAGGCGTCAGGGTGTACGTGTCACCACGTCCCCCACAGAGGAGCGACACGCTCCAGGTAGGTGCACTTTCTCCAAAAGCCAGTCTTGAAAGCTCCTATAAGACAACTGAAAGCTGCGATATGAAGTGCATTGAGTCTTGTGTTTCGGATTTGCATGAGAAGGTTGAATGTTGTAACGAATACTCAGAACTGAGGCAAAACAATCTAGATGTGTCGAGTGAAGATATCAATATCGATGTTCACCTCGAAAGTAAGGATAATCTAAAAGACGAGAAAGCATCTCCGAAGAAAGAGACCTCGACTATTGGAAGTGAGAACGTATTAAGTCTGAGGGATGAAAATAGCGAAGTTAGTTGCTTATTTCCGGATATCTCCTCAGAGACTTCCTCTTCTTTCAATTTTTCGGAATCCCATGGATTGCCGTGGAATAGGAGTAAGAGGGAGGACTGGGAGGCCTCCTTAGATTACATGGCGTCTGAAAAGACCCTGAAGCAGACGGGCCACTTTGCTTCAGCCTTTGCGACGCATTCGGAAATCTGGGCAGCTCTGACCGAACACTTCGCAGAGCCTGTCGCGTGTGGCCGGGAGAGGCAGCCCCGTGATGTAAGCAAGACGCCGGAACAGGACAGTCCCGTCCGGGCGGCGAGATACGCAGGCAGTAACACCGAGGATGTGGAAACAGTGAAACTGCCAGACCCGAATTGTTCTCAAGGAAAGCAAAACCCTGAAAATTCACCAGCCGCTTCTGATAGCCAGATCTTGAATGAACTCACGGAATTTTTATCTGGAAAAAAAAGGAGAGCGGAGAAACCAGTACCAGAGCAAACGGCAGACACGGTATTGAACGCAGCTACTCCTATGGCGAATGTTCAAAGCTTACTGGACCAGCCCTCTGCTTTTTTGGGTCAATTATCTATAGGCTTTGAACCTGAAAAGGGCGGCGCCTCAGAAACGTCGTTTAGTTTGTCAAGTCTTAATTTCAGACAATTCGATCTTTCGAATTTGCCAAAGCCATTGACATCTACTAAAGAAGAACATGATTTAATTTCCCTTAATCCTTTGTATTTCCCGGAGGCCTCGTTGCCATCTTCATTGCTCACAGTTAATTCAGTGGAATTCGACCCAATTCAATTAACACCCTGTGCTAGCACTGTAAACTTGGAAACGCATACACACTTGTATAACGACTCATCGTCTGCAGAGACCTTGCAGGCAAATGAAGGCGGCGACACTACGAAAAAAACAAATAACTTCCACATTAGCGACCTTGATATTTCTATTGATCTGAGCCCGGTGAAAAGAAATGCAGATTCCCCAAAGCAGGCCAATGGTCAACAGTCGCAAGTTTCACCCCTTATTTTTGAATGCTTTAGTCCATGTGCGAGCTCCACTCCTTCTCCGCTAACATCTCTGCCACCGTTACCGTTACCTCCTCCACTGAAGCCCACGCTGACATCTCTGAAATCGCCACAGGAACCACACATACGGAATGACTCCGAAAAGATACGTTTTCATTTATGGGACGAAAGCAACCCAACAGTGGGCGGAAAGAGTAGACAAGACGTGGGCCCGATATCTTTTTGTGAGCAACAGTCATATTGCGCCAAGAGCTTAGACAGTAGCTATATGTGTGAGCGACCGGTGTGCTGGTCACTGCCGCCTTCAGCAGGCATCATTGAAATCCACGCAGAGCAGGCCACGCATGAGCAGGACTTGAGTTCACGTTTAAATGAGGTGGAGTTGGGGACAGTTCAAAGCAATTTCATTTTTGAAACGACCACAGGTGAAGGTCAGAGGTTAAAAAATCCGTCCATCACTCTGCTCCACGAAGAACACAAAGGCAGTGATCTTGGAAACGGGGCCCGTTTTCCGAAAAAAAAATCACCGAATGTGTTTAAGTCGCCCACGGCACAACCACAGACTGGTGGATCACCTATTCCTACAGGTGGATATCTGCAACAGTCACATATATTGTTCAAAGATAGTTACGAAAATGCAAAAGAGCGTGATAAAGCGTGCACTTCAATGTATGCAACTGGACAGCTTCTTCACCAAAGTTCTCCTCTCTCTTACAACACTCGGTCTCCTCAGCCAGTGGAATATTATGTAAATCCTTCTTCAATCAACGTTTTCGACAATACCATTCCAACCTCTCTGCCAAAGGAGCACCGGGAATGTCCGAATGACCACTGGGGTCAGGCAGGTCAAACACGTCAAGATGGTCGAGGCGGTGCAGTTGTGCTCCTTCATCCATCCGAGAATGTGTACGAGCTGTATAGAGCGCTGTCCTCGGAAAAAGCGTTCGGCCGTAAGAAACCTGGGCTTGAAGACACCCGCTCTCCCAAAGTTCCCCCCACGCCAACCAAAGCAGGAGCAAAACTTGAGTTGAAAAGTGACGAGCCCAAGAAAACGAAGCCTGGGAAAATGGAGAAATCGTATCGGCATTCCGATGGTGAGTGTCATATGTTGATGGCCCAAGGAAGCCCCACCCGTGCAATTGACAAGAGCAAAAATGAAGTTTTTACCCATGTCTCCAGAGGGACACATGCTCTTACACGCCAAGGTCCTGCCGATCAAAAAGAGACCTCGGCCCTAGATCCGAATGTCTACGAAGACAATAAGAAAAATCAAATGTCAACCGCATCCCGGTTCGATGGGCGAACACATCACGGTTCGTTTCAGTTGCCTGGCTGCAGCAACGAGATCACGAAGAAAAAAGGTAATGAGTCATGTGTCGTTTCAAAGCCGGACACGGAAAAGGAGTCCAAACTAGCTGACGAGAAGCGTTTAAGGGGAAAAGCCAATACGGTAACGGCTGCAGAGCAAGATTCAGAAACGTGTGCGTCACACACACTGACTGAAAACTTCCGCATGTCTGACCAAACTCCAGTGACAGTCAGACCTCCCTCAGGAGCCGTCAGATCTCCAGGAAAAGCTGGGACGTCTTCGCAGTTATCGGGAGAGAAATGCAAAGTCCGCCAGGCCAGAATCAACACGGTCAACTCTGGTGAATCAGTGTCGTCGTGTGAAAGTTCAACAACGCAAGGATTCATCTCATCAGTAAAGTTTTTAACGGCAAAATTGATGGACATCGTGACAACTTTGTCCTATCCAAAGCATCAATACGCCATTAAGGGTAGAAGCAAGAGCCACCATACACTTAAACGACTGAGCACGAAGCGTACAAAGCATTTCGGTGTGAAGAAAAGATCTTCTTCTAAGCCTGCGATTGTAAATAAAAAGAGTACGTCCAAGCAAAATCACAGCCCCGCGCCAACACAGCAAATCCTGGGAGCATCAGCACAGCAGAAAAGCAACGTGTTCCAACATGACTCTAAACTCACGGCCGGGAACAATACGCCGGCGGAAGTCTCACACATAGAGTCTGCGGGGCCGCAGCTTGAAGACTTCAAGCACAATAAGTATGTGCCAAATGGGGATGCCGGATCATCAGACTTCTATGAAGTTGAAGTAGTGAATTCAAACTTTGGGACCTTGAATGAATACAAGATCTTAGAAGGTCACCCCTACAACTTCACACCGGAAGCCAGAAACAAGACAGATGAGTTGTTCACAGAAAATGACGATAAGAGTACCTTCGATAAAGAGGAAATGGGTGTGACACCATGTGAAGAAACCCTGAACTCGGTTGCTGAGAACTCTAACCAGCACAGCATAGTCTATGATTGCAATGGAGCAAAATCTGACGATAACAGTAATCAGACTTTTACTTCCGACATTCATTCGTCTAAAGGCGATCCTGCCGTGCACTGCCTGACACAGACAAGAAGTGTGGATGCTGGTAGACCTTACCACCATGGCAACGAACATTACCACGATTTGACAACTCTTAACGGTAAAGGCCCTCAAGTTTTGGACCCTGATTCTATGAAATCTATGTCCATGATGAGAGACTTCTCTGCAGATATTAATTCGTCTCTGATTCCCCATTTTTTGCATTCCCATCCCTGTAGCCCAAATATGTTGTTAAAAATGGAACAGGAGATTGAAGAATTAGACCAAAGAAAAAGCAAAGAGTCCCCCTGTACTCACTCCGACGTGGTACCACCGGAATCAAACAAGGAGACTGATCTGCCCGCAAGTGTTCCAGATATGCAAAGTAGCGAGCTTACGGTGGACGGCCCAGACCAACAAGGAACGACGAATCAGCCACAGCCAGAGGATTTTCTCGATGTCGACGGTGTCCTTGATACGGACAACTGCAGAAAGCAAAGCGTCCGGGAGGTAATTTACATGGTGGTTCCTGACGATATGAGCCAAATGGTGCAAGGCATTTACATGGAGGAGCCCGTCCTTTTCGCGACGCCGTTAGAATTACAAGAACCAAGAAACCAGACACCCTTTTCGTGCGGCCCTCAAGACGGGCCAAGGAGTCATAATCTTTTCGACGCTTGCGACATCTACACGCCTAACGATCAGGCTTGCAGTCCCGGTCAGGAATCCCCTGTTTATTCTCCAAAACCTGAAGACAGAAAGATGTCCAAAATGGAAGCCCAAGACAGTAACCAACGCAGCAGCGGAAGCCCCTACAAATCTGGTGCGGCCAGGGAATGGCGTTTCGGTTCACGTCCGCGTCGCTGCCATTACGAACATGACAATGAAATGGCCCCGAAAGGAAAGCAAGGCGTGAAGGAGAAGGCGACCCACCATGAACGTAATCGGCACAGCAGCTCTCCAGAGTTCGCCCGATTCATGTCCAGGTCCCACACTCATCGCTTCCCTGTTGGCGGCTACCGAATGCCCATGGACAGAAACGGTTGGTACAGCCCGGACTTGGAGTTCATGGAGTCCACACCCGCGTCCGACTTCCGCACTTGCTTCAACGAAATGGACTCGTTCTCCAGCTATCAGCCCCACGTCGGCTTTTTCGAGCAGGACGAAATTGGCTTCTCGCAAGACTACGATCCGGACACGTTCGAAGAGTTGGGAAGCCTCATCACGGAGTTCAACTTGTCCCCGTCCTCAGGAATGTCCACGGAGACGACGGCGGAATATGAAAGCAATGTCGAGCGTGAAGATAGAGACGGGCCGTGGTGGGCAAGCCCAGGCTTCACACGCTGCACGATCCCACACCGGCGCAGCGTGCCCAGGACCTTTGTGGCCGGCTCGGCGGCTACTACTCATTTAGATGAGCTCACGTGCAGGCGGGCGCTGCGGAGAGATTTGGCCGAACCCTCCGAGGAACGTAAAGACATAACTTTTATCAAACAAGAAGGAGATTTTACGAGAGACAACTTGTTTGATCTAGAGGCTGATGAAAGCAGGCCGGTGAAGACGACCGCAGAGGAAGGGGTCCAAGCAAATGTTCCAAAACTGTCGTCGGACGCCGTGATTGACCAGATACCGTCGCCACTGAAATGCAGCATGACGCAAACGGAGAAAGAACAAGAGCTATTCGAGAAGAACAGTTTGGAGAAGGTCGAAGAGAGTCAGTCTCAGATCAGTACGTTCATGAATAAATGTTTGAAAACAAGTAGTTTCCGTTGCTATATGCAAAATGTTATTGCCGAGAGTCTGCAGAGTACGTTGTGTCAGTTCAAAGCCGGTGACCAAGCTACGAATCGTGAAGAAAATATACATAAGAAAGATGAAGCAACGCCTTTGGATGTTACGTATCTGAGCAAATTAATCGATGTTCCAAGATTCTCCTCGTCGGGAAAATCAAACACAGGTTCGAAAAATGTAGGCACTGAGGAAAGTCCAGAGGCAGAAATCGCAAAAGAAGACGCAAATGACAATTCAAAGGAAAGTACAAACGAAGATGCAAGAGAAGACACAAATGAAAATTCACAGGAAAGTACAAACAAAGATTCAAGAGAAGACGAAAATGAACATTCAAAGGAAAGTACAAACGAAGATGCAAAAGAAGACGCAAATGAAAATTCAAAAGACAGTACAAACGAAGATGCAAATGAAAATTCAAAGGAAAGTACAAACGAAGATGCGAAAGACATAGCAATGGAATATGCAAATGAAGTCACAAAGGAGAGCAGAAATGAAAGTGCAATGAAAGATGTAAAGCTTGCAGGAAAAAAGATGTTCTCTTACGAGCCCAAAGATGCGAAAGAACAGTTTTCTTCTGATGAGCCAGACACGCACAGAGGGGGCGCGCATGCGTTCCAGGCCATCGAGTACCGGCACATTCTGGCATCGCCACCTAAAACGCGCAGGCACGAGGCAATGCCAACGTCAGCCAAGCTGTCCTCCAGTTCCTCCTGTCTGGTGTCCACGGACAGAATGACTTACCCCATTAGAGCGTCCGGGTCAAGCGATACCGTGGTTCGAAGTATGAAGGAGGGTATCCTCCGCTCCCATTTGGAATCCCCCAGCTCGTGTCAGCACGAGTCGCGCGAGGACGTGCCACAGAGAAGACACCCGAATGCGCTTGAACAGAAGGATGGTGGAGAAAAAATCCAAAAGTCTCGGAGTAATCATACTCGTGAAAATACCCCGACCCGCTCGCCTGTAGCTAGAAGAAGGAATCGGACCACAAGTCGACAAAATTCTGTAGAAAACCGTCAATCCAGCCCTCAAGTCATTGGGAGTTTGGACAGAACACCTATTCCGGTGGGTGAACATAAGATACCTAGCTGTGATACGAGTGATTCTCCAAAAATGCAGCTCACGTACCAGTTCTGTAACGCCAATGATGTACTCGCTAGAGAAGCTGATAACGTGCACAAATCACGTGGCGAGCCGATTCTGTTGAACGAATATGGAGGCACAGAAACCGTGTCAACTCCCATCGACTCTCCTTTGAATTGTTTGGATTGCTCAGATGTAAGAAAGTCAGAAGGTTCATCTATCGTAAAGTCTCCGGCCCGGTGTACATCAACGAACCAGACTTTGAACGGTGCCAAATTATCTTCTGAGAAAGATGCCGAGGATTTGCAGAAGCGCACAGAAAAGGTGTTAAGCTCAGCGCCTCAGAGGGATGCCAGTCAGAGGCGGTGTTCCTGTTCCACGCAAGGAAAGGCTCTGCGTAGCGCACCCACTGTATCACTGTCTCCTTCAACAATACCAACGTCCAAATCCAAGGAATCCATGGAAAACGTAGGCAATGTCACGAGGGAAGAGTCAGACGGCTCATCCGCGTCCTCCATGAATTTCGACTACGGGAATTTGGGCGACGTTCTCTCCAAGGAATCCAAGTGTCTATGGAGGCGCATCACTAGGCTGGAGAGCTGCAACGACCGTTGTAAGATGTGCCTGAAGGCTTACACGAACATTACAAGTGGCGCCAAGGCCACGCACACTGAGAACATCATCAAAGGTCTGTGCCCTTACGTCAAGTTAGACGAGGAGGATGCTCACTGCCCAGCAGAAGAGCAAGTAAAAATCAGAGAAGATGAGAAGGACACACAGCTTCTTGAAACAGAAAAGAAGTCAGAATTGAGTCACAAGCAATTCCCCGTGGTGGAAAATAGTGCAGGGACCAATGATGCTGCCATCAAAGATGCAAAACACAAGGGAATGGAAGAAGGACTGTCGCCTATAAAGGAAATCAAAGGGAACTCTCTGAAACAAGGTACTGACACGAAGAGAGTAAACTTTGATATCGACAAAAACGATTCTCGTCCTTCGTCTCGCGGCCAAAAGCCCGGCGCGGTTATGAGCCCGCGGAAAAATGAAGCAGAAGCAGGAATTCATGTCTTTCCAACTATTTCCGTGTCTCCAGTGAGCAAACAAGGAGCAGTACTGGAGAATAAGGAAAGCTTCTCGGCAAGAACAAATTTGCCCTTTCCAAAGCTTCCAAGTAACAATTCTGAACAAGAGAAGTGTGGTGGCTGTTGTTTTCCTAATGAGAACAAGGAAGCTGATGAAGAAGTCCGTACCAGACTGGATGAACTGTCAGCCACACAATCACACATGACAGGGCCGAAAAACCTTTCCGGCTTGAAGACAAATTTGCTGTCGGCGTCGGATATCGAGAAACTGATGGCCCAGAGAGATCAGAGCGGGTGTGAAGCAGACAAATTTATAAAGAAACTGTTCACAATACTCCAAGAGATGCAAGCAACTTTTCCTCAAGGCAACAGTGCCGATGTCCTTGGGTCAGTCCTAAACCACTCGAGTATTCAAGAAATTCTGTCCCAGTCCGCCTGCACTCCTCCAGCAACAAGAACAGCGGTGACGCCCACTCCCCTTGTCACGTGTGATCAACAAGGAGAGGAGAAGCCATCCTTAGAAGAACACAAGTCGACGGGAAAAAAAGATGGACAATTACATCCACCACTTCTTTCACAACTCACGTCGTTACCAGCACAACCTCAAACATGTCCACTGTCATTAAGACCGGAACAACTACCAAAAGTAATTCAACCACCGTCACTATCACCACCACCACCACCACCCCCGCTGCCGCCGCCGCCACCCCCACCATCACTACCACCACCATCTCAAACATCTTTAACATTCGCAGCTCCTTATCAATCAAGCTTACGCGTAGCAAAAACAGCAACATCACCACAAATAGCGAAAACATCGAAGTTATTGACACCAACATCAGCAACGTTTCTGACGGCAATACCAAACCGGACGTCAGCAGTAGTGACACAAGCTTTGCCTTCAGTGCTCCAGAAGTCTCCGACCAGTTCTGCTGCCCGTTTCTCTTCTATTACGTCTACAGCGATTCTTACTTCGGTATCACCGCAGCGAGCAGCAGTGCAACAAACTGCGGTAGCACTCTCAAAGTCAGCCACGCCGTCTCCTCTTTCTCCTCATCCTCAACCGTTTTCTCCAACATCCGCGATGACCTGGGCGCCAGTGAAACCTGCACTTCCCAAACATCGAGAGTCACTTTTTGAGGTCCAGTGCGAAAAGGCCCACACGGGAAAACTGAAAGAAACTTCTCAAAACCAAATCCTGCCACCGATCTCTAAATCACCTTGTCACACAAGTTATAAAAGCCTGACTTCCACACAGAAACAATTGAAAAATGTAGTTTATGAGGGGGACCGGAAGCCAGACAAAAGTAATATCGCCACCTCAAGGTCACCCGTGAACGGCACGGGCGAAGCAATTTCAAAAACTCTTTCTCAGCTAGCGACCTCTGGCAAGGCCTACTGCGTGCCCTCTTTTGCAGAACGCAGTCTCCAGAGGTCGAGAATTGGTGTCAGTCGATTACCCAAAGGAAGTGATAACAGACGCCCGCCATGTTCTCGATCACCAAAAGAGGAGACGGTGAAGATGACAGAGGAGGAAGGTGAAGAGACCTCAGAGTCTTTTCTGAAGGCGAGAGTGAAAAAAATGGTCAATCAAATCGAATCGCAAGGCAAAGTCCCCACTTCATCTTTGAGGAATAGAGGGCGATTTCCAGAAACGCTGGCAATTTTTGAGAGGCTCTGTTCGCCATCTCCTCCAAACCAAAGAAAATCCCTTAGCCGCGAGTTTTCCCCAACTTTCCAAGCCGACAACAGTCAAATAAATCCGAAAATTCCTTCTCTCGTCGGCATTCGAGGGGAAACTCTGAGGGAGAAGAACATGGAGCCGTGGAGAAAGGATTCAAGAACATACTCTACAGGGGCGTCCCTAGTCGAGGCCTCCGCAATGGAAAGAAAGGCCTCAACGGAAGAAGTGAATAAAACCCGGCACATGGAGATGTCAGCAGACGGAGGGCACAAGGAACATTGGGAGGCAAAAAAGGGGCCCGAGTTAAAAAGCAAGGACAAGTTGAGCTGGGACCGCTTCTCCATACAAGCAAAGGTGAATGAAGCAGGGAGGATCAGTGAGGGAGGAAACGAGGCAAAAACATGCCGACATGATGAAGACGATAAGAAAGAAGGGAACTTATACAGTGTTGAAGAAAAAGACGTAGAAGCTAAAAATAAAGAAGAAGGTAGCAAAGTTTCACGTATTAGAAAAGAGAGAAAAGAGGAAGATGCGTGTGAAGAAAACGACATTAAAAATGATCTAAAAAAGAAAAGTATGCAGAAAATGGAGAACATCGCGGGAAATGGATTATTGGACAATAAATACGTCGATGATGGAAGTAAACTGGATGGAATAAAGAACAAATATGTACATAAAAAAGAAATTGAAACAAAGAGGTGTGCCAATCAGCGTAGTTCAGGTAAATCGTCCAAGAACCCACAAGATGTCAGTGATAACGCACAGGTTAGGCAAACAGGGACAGAAGAAAGCAATAATGATATAGAAAGACGTTGCGGTGGCACGAAAGTCAGCGTCAATGCAGACCAAGGGATCGTCAACCTCAAAGTCGGAGACAGTTTTGGAAAAGGATACCTACATAAAGAAAAGGACCCTACCCAGTCCTTTGGCAACC
>JBDFRD010179745.1:0-12031 GCA_039654405.1 Bullina lineata | reverse complement strand
CTATCATTTATTACAAATAAGAAAAACATTGAGACTCATGTCAATGCCAAAAGATAAGTGCCTTAATTACAAATAAAGGACTTTAGAAGATCAACACATCAGGAACAGATTTTGGGGTTTTGAATGCAAAATAAGTGAACCTAAATCTCATCGCGGCTTCTTTTTTTTTTTTTTGCCAATTGTTCCTTCAACTCTTTAATCACATTCTCAATATCTATTGTAGCAGCCTTGTACCCTGCCCAATATAATTCCTCTACCACTTTATCAACATTGTTGCCTTTTTTCTCAGGATGCAGCTGTCTGTGCAGTCGACAAATTTCATTGTAAAAGTTTTTTGAGGAGATGGTTGAATGGTTGAAATGACAACACAACACTTCAAAATGAAAGTAGAAACTATTGCCAGATTTATTTTCATGTTTTATGTAAAAAAAAGTTAGTAGAAACTATTGCCAGGTTTATTTTCAGGTTTTATGTAAAAGAGTTTTTTATGAATCAAAAGTGTTTCTATACACATGGAAATAGTAAAATAAATACCTGGTTGTTCATCTCACAAAAAGTGTAATATTACATTTGGTCAAGTCCTCCCCCTCCCATCTTACACTTTCTTACAGGAGCCAAAGACACCCCCCCCCCCTTTTTTTTTCTGAGGTGTAAGATTATATTTGAACGGCCCCAAACCGTATTTCGTTGACAGTAATGGACAACTTAAAGTCTACTTATGCTTAATCAATATCTAGATCTAGATATCTAGGGGTAATCGTATGAATTATTTAAAAATAATAATTTGATGATTATATAAATGAATAATGGATTCTCGCAATTTTAAATCCTCTAGGGATAGGGTTAGGGTGGGGTGGAGGAGAACGCACTAGGAAGGACTGATAACCGAGAATCTAGGTCAGTGTGTTTTGGGCTTCTTCCCCGACCAAGCCGAGCCCAGTGGTGCCATTGTCGTATGCCAAGGCCAAATGCGCAACGTTTGGCTTACATTTTGAAGTGCATGGCTTAAAGAAACACTGATAATATTTTAAGATCTGTGTCGCATGCAGGTTGGGAAATGACGATGTTGGGTATTATTTATGACACACTGTGTCTGTCTTATTTATATATATATTTTTTTAAATTTATTTATGTCACGTGATTTATCTCCTTTTCTGCAAAATGTTTGGCCTCTGGTCATTTTATTCCTCTGGCAACTTGTCGGGTATCAATGTTTAAAATGTCTTTCCTTGGACGTTCACAGCTGTGTCTTCACACTTGAGATTTTCTATCGTTTACAGCTATTCATGTGAAATTTTCAAACCTATTGGATTTATTATTATCCTTTAAATGGAATCTAATATATCATTGTGGTGCATTTGCTTGTTTACGATGTGATATAATTAAGCTAGATCTAGATCTAGAAATGTAGATATCTAGATAGACATGTAGCCTGATAACAAGGGAAAGCTTTTCAGCATAATATGATATAGATCTATCGTGATTGTCATTGTGAATAAGAATGTGATTGTTACGAAAAACATTGTTTTCTTTATTTGATAGATCTAGCTAAATCTAGATCTATGATCATGGGTAGGAAGTCTACTTCTGCACTGTTTGGAATGGCAACACCGATTATGACAGCCAAAAGGCAATTCAGGGACATAGATCTAGATGTAACTGTCTTAGATTATCCTGAGATTCAGTGGAACAGCACACATGGGTGAGCAGCCTGCCCAATGTTGTACATAAAGTGACTGACCACATTGGAGTATGTGCTCTTCATTGGCCTCCTGACACTCCTTCTCAACGGCGAGGGAGATATTCTAGACCTATAGCACCACCTTCCATCTTCCCTGGTTGACTAGAGTCGAGTATTTTGACACAAATGCTACAACCCCACGTTCAACACAGAAGTCATTAAGTGGTGCCGGTGCAGCGGATATTGATGAGATGAAAGAATTTGTGGACAGTGACAAATACATAAAGGCGCCAAAGTCAACATTTCTGAAGGACCTCCAGTTAAGACTGGAAACTGAACTTCTAGCTACAGACGGAGATAAAACGGTGATCCTGCGCGGCACACGTGAAAGCCCAGCGTTTTCTTACTTTCTAGATCTGAAACTGAAAGAGGAAAACAGTTCCCTTGTAGAGGAGTATGAAGCTTATCATAAACTTCAAAGAATAGCACCACTTAATGACTTCTGTGTTGAACCTGGGCTTGTAGCATTTATTTGCTGTCAAAATACTCGACTCTGGTGCATCAGGGAAGATGGAAGGTGGTACTATAGGTCATCGAATTGAAAAATAATAATAATAAGAAACAATAAAAAAAACTTAGGGGCCTGTCGCACAAGCAAACACAACGCACATGTTTAGATCTAGATCTAGAATCTAGATTTAGAATCGAAATCTTTTTTCCCCATTGTCTCTACCGTCTTTCTATTCGCTCGCGACTGGCGGCACCGCGGCCCATGACACGCGTGACCTAGATTGGGTGATGAGTCCTGCTAAGTGTGTTCTCCTCGGATGGGATGCATACTGAGGTGGTAACGTACACAGACAGTGAAGTGTGTACTGAGGATGTAGTTACACAGACAGTGCAGTGTGTACTGAGGCTGTAGTTACATAGACAATGCAGTGTGTACTGAGGCTGTAGTTACATAGACAATGCAGTGTGTACTGAGGATGTAGTTACATAGACAGTGAAGTGCGTACTGAGGATGTAGTTACATAGACAGTGAAGTGTGTACTGAGGATGTAGTTACATAGACAATGCAGTGTGTACTGAGGATGTAGTTACATAGACAGTGAAGTGTGTACTGAGGCTGTAGTTACATAGACAGTGAAGTGTGTACTGAGGCTGTAGTTACATAGACAATGCAGTGTGTACTGAGGCTGTAGTTACATAGACAGTGAAGTATGTACTGAGGCTGCAGTTACATAGACAATGCAGTGTGTACTGAGGATGTAGTTGCATAGACAGTGCAGTGTGTACTGAGGATGTAGTTACATAGACAGTGCAGTGTGTACTGAGAATGTACTTACTGAGTTTCCCTGGCACTATGGCTTGGCCTCCGCTTGGACTGATGTAGGGCGTCTGGTTGGGCGAGTTGGTGAAGCCGCCACCGGCCACGGGGTACGCCGTGTACGCAACGCCTGGCGCCAGGGTGAACGGGTACTTCCCTGGGGCGTACGTCTGTCCAGGGGCGGGCGTCAGGTACGGGTACTGACCGGGCGGATACGTTTGACCAGGGGCGAGGGTCGGGTACATGCCAGGGGCGTAGGTCTGACCGGGGCCTGGAGCGGGGAATGGATTCTTTCCAGGGGCGTAGGTCTGGCCAGGGGAGAGACTGGGCACAGGGAACTGACCAGGCACTATGGGCTGGCCGGGGGCGATCGTAATCGGGTACTTTCCTGGGGCGTATGTCTGTCCAGGAGCGGGCGTCAGGTAAGGGTACTGTCCAGGGGCGTAGGTCTGACCTGGTTGTGGCATGGGGTATTGTCCAGGAGCGTAAGTCTGGCCTGGGCCTGGAGATGGGAACGGGTTTTTCCCAGGGGCGTAGGTCTGTCCGGGGGCGAGAGTTGGAGACGGGAATTGGCCAGGCTTGATGGTCAGTCCTGGTGCGATAGTGAAGGGATATTTACCTGGGGCGTAGGTACGTCCAGGCGCTGGTGTCAGATAAGGATATTGTCCAGGGGGATAAGTCTGGCCTGGTGCCAGAGAAGGATACATGCCAGGTGCATAGGTGCGTCCTGGTGCAGGCGTTGGGAAAGGATGCTTGCCTGGGGCGTAGGTTTGACCTGGTGCATACGTAGAGGGGTATTTACCTGGGGCGTATGTCTGTCCGGGGGCTGGCGTGAGGTAAGGGTACTGTCCAGGTGGGTAGGTCTGGCCCGGTGCGAGTGTGGGGATCATTCCCGGAGCGTAAGTGAGGCCAGGGCCTGGCGCCGGGAAAGGTTGCTTGCCTGGGGCGTAGGTTTGTCCGGGGCCAAGGGGTGGGTAGTAAGTGGGAGCAAACGTTGGGAAGACGTTTGGATTGGGCACGGGGTAAGGCTGGGGAACTCCGCCCAGTGTTCCTGGCACTGTCTGGGAGCCCGTGAATGTGTTTGCGGTTCTGCAGCTAAGAGCTTTGCAGCACTGGCCAGGGACAGGCAGATACTCGCAGTCTGGAGGGGTGTTCAAATAGTCGGGGCATCTGTCGTCGCACCTGTAATAGCCGAAAGCGGCATTGTCGCACACGCATCGCTTTTCACAGCCGTCAAACCAGACCTCTCCTTGCTTGTGAGACACACCCTTGTAGATGCAAATGTCGCCCGGTGATGGCACTCCAACGCTGCCGCAAAGTCCGCAGAACTTCCTGCAGTTGTCCAGTGCGAACGGCCGGTACTGCGTGTCCGTGCAGAGACCAGACTGGTACGTATTGCAATCGCTGAGTTTGTCAACGCACGGCGGCGGCGTCGTGTTCATCCCATTCACGCCAGGACCGCTCGGGTTGGCCACGCCAGTGAATGTTCCGATCTGAGTTTTGAACTCGCAGTCCGGCTTGTCGCAGCATTCTCCGGGCGGCTTGGTCAGTTTGCACTCAGTGGGCAGGGTTCCGTATTGGGGACATTTGCTCTGGCACGAGTACAGGCCGACTCCGGCGTCGTCACAGATGCACTCCCACTCGCAGCCGATGCTCCACACCTGGTTCTGGTAATACTTCCTGCCGTTGTAAACGCACACTTTATTGCCGTTGAGTTCGCTCACGTTCTGGCCCGTCTTTGTGGTGTACGTGGCGTCAAAGTTGCAGACTGGCTGCAGGCAACACTCTCCAGGCTTCTGCACCAAGGTGCACTTGTTGGGAAGGTTGAAGTAGGTCGGACACTTGTTGTAGCATTGGTAGTTCCCGGTACTCGCGTCCACGCATTCACATTCGTAAGAGCAGCCGTCGGCCCATTTGTCACCCTGATTGTACTCGGTGCCCTTGTAAAAGCATTTATTGAAGTAGCCGCCCGTGTAGGTGCTGGGTGCGCAGTATCCGCAGTATTTTCGGCAGTTGTCCATGGCCCATTGCTTGTAAGTGCCCCTGCAGGAGGAGGCGTCGTAGTTGGTGCAGTCCTGGAGCTTGTCCTCGCAAGGCGGAGGAATGGTTGGCACTGCCGTCGTGCAGAAGCCGCAGTGAAGTTGGCAATTGGTGCTGGCCCAGTCTTTGAAAGCCGTGCACACGTCTGGCCCATACCTGTCGCAGTTGGGGATGGCGTCTTTGCAAGGGTCGGGCCCAGCTGTGGCCCTGGGAGCCTGCGTGGGGACGTATGTGGGGAGCACTTGTGGGATAGCCTGGCATGCTTGTTGCTGGAAGAGAGATTTGATGCTGCCCAGCTGGCTGAAGTCATTGACCGTGAGAACGTGCGTGTTGTCTGGGTCTGTGGCCATCTCGTTGAGCTCTGACTTGGACACGCCGTTGCCGACTCCTACGCTAAAGACGTTGATGCCGTGGTTTCGAGCTTGTTTGGCGGCATCTTTGGTTTCCGCGGGTTTGTTGGATTTGCCGTCGGTGATGATAATTCCGATATTGGGCACGCCGGGCCTGTCGCCGTTACTTTGCTTGAACATGTTCTGATCCATGTACTTGATGGCGTCTCCCGTGTTGGTGCCTCCGCTCTGGAACTTGATGTTGCTGACTGCGTTCATCAGAGCTGTCTTGTTTCCGTACCTGTTCAAGTTGAACTCGTTGAACGGACGGCTGCTGAACTTTTCAACGCCGACTCGAATCTTATTCTGCCCAATGTCCAAGTCCTTGACAATGGCATTGACGAAGCCGAGCAGGAGGTTGAAGTTGGACCTTCCCACGCTTCCAGAAGAATCCAGCATGAAGACGATATCAGCCTGAGCGCCACACTGACGGGGAGCGGGGTTGGCAGAAGGCGGGGGCTTGACTGAATCACAAGCTTTGGCTGCGATGTATCCTTGCAGGCCCTTCAGAGCGTCGAAGTTGGACGCCTTATATACATTCTGGCTGTCTGGGTCCGTGGCGATGGCTTTGAGTTCGTTGTCATCCACTCCAGCTCCGACTCCGATGGCCAACATGGTGATGCCTGCGTCCCTCGCTTTCTGCGCTTCGTCTTTCGTGGCTTGAGGCACGTTGGACTTCCCGTCCGTGACGACGATGGCAATCTTAGGCACGTTGGCCCTGTGGCCGTGATTGGCCGTGAAGGACTGCTGCCTCATACGCTTGATAGCTTCCCCGGTGTTGGTCCCACCGCCCGTGAAGATGATTTTTCCGACGTCGTTGATGACGCCCTGCTTGTCGTTGTTGCTGTTCAAGTCAAATTCTCTCTTGAACGCTGTGGAGTATGTGTCCACGCTGACCTGCACGTCGTTAGGACCGATCGTGAAATCGTTGGCGACGTTCTTGACGAAGTCTAACATTTTGTTGAAGTTGCCCTGTCCCACACTGCCGGATTTGTCCAGCAGGAACACAATATCTGCCTGACCTCCGCATGTCTTGGTGCTGGGGGTGGCGGCTGCCATGGTGGGCTTCACCTCGCAGGCTTTCTGCTGGATACTGCCCTTGATGCTGTTGAGAGAATCGAAGTCTGTGACCACGAACACATGCTGAGAGTCTGGGTCCGAGGCGATAGCCTGCAGCTCAGATTGCTTGGCTCCAGACCCCACGCCGATAGAGAAGACGGTGATGCCCTGGGAAGTAAAATCGTCTGCTTCAGACACTGGATAACTTATGACACAGCGTGAAACCTTCCCAGCATTTATGTAGGACCTCAATGACTCGAGTCTGAACTGATTTTCTGAACACGAACATGAACGAACATGATGGACAAGAACATGAACGAACATGAAGGACAAGAACATGAACGAACATGAAGGACGAAAGCATAAACGAACATGAAGGACGAGAACATGAACGAACATGAAGGACAAGAATATGAACAAACATGAAGGACGAGAACATGAACGAACATGATGGACAAGAACATGAATGAACATGATGGACAAGAACATGAACGAACATGAAGGACGAGAACATGAATGAACATGATGGACAAGAACATGAACGAACATGATGGACGAAAGCATGAACGAACATGATGGACAAGAACATGAATGAACATGATGGACAAGAATATGAACAAACATGAAGGACGAGAACATGAACGAACATGATGGACAAGAACATGAACGAACATGATGGACAAGAACATGAACGAACATGATGGACGAAAGCATGAACGAACATGAAGGACGAGAAAAAGAACGAACATGAAGGACAAGAACATGAACGAACATGAAGGACGAGAACATAAGCTGTCTTGTGTTATTTTAACAACATTCAATCCGGCTCACACGAACACTTTTACCTTCATAACAAAAAACGGTCGAAATGTAATCAAAGACAAACATTTGAAATAAGAATTATAACAAATCTGGGTCCGTGGGTGGTGTAAACATTGTGTCACATATTTCCCTGTCTGTGTAAAGGACCTCACCTCTGGTTTATCACCCAACTTTGTGTAAGAACATCATCTTTCTCTGGGTTTTCTTTTCACTGGTTTACCCAGTTTTCTGTGAGAACATCACCTTCTCTGGTTTATCACCCAACTTTCTGTAAGGACATCATTTTCTCCCACTTTATTACCTAATTTTCTGTAAGAACATCACCTTCTTTGGTTTATCCCCCTACTTTCTGTGAGGACGTCATTTTCTCCCACTTTATCACCCAGTTTTCTGTAAGAACATCACCTTCTCTGGTCTATCACACAACTCTGTGTAAGGACATCACCTTCTCCTACCTAATCCACTCACCTTGTCTCTCAAAGCCTTAGCCTCGGCTGCTGTTGCCGCGGCGTTCTGACTCTGACCGTCTGTGATGACGATGGCGATGTGTGCAGCGTTGGGCCTCATGCCGTTGGGCGCGGTAAAGCTGGTGTCCGCGGCGTACTTGAGCGCGGTGTTGGTGTTGGTGCCGCCCTTGGTGTACGTGGTGGCTTTCACGCGGTTGATGACGCTCTGGGGACAAGAGAATATCGACGCTATGTTTCATTCCTGGCCTGTAGCGCAAAGCTCGCGTGAAGACATGAAGTCTAAGACATAAATAATGTGTGTACGTTTCCTATTCAACACGGAGTAATTGCTAGCTTTCGTTTGAATGAACAAAGGAAAACAAACCTTCAATAACTGAGTACGTTCAACACTTAGGAGCTTTCTCTTCATACACGCACTGACGTCAAAGTGAGAAGTTTATGTGTATTGTTTATTCATCTTTATAATTCTGTAGCTTTAAAGAGGAAGCACACCTGTCAGTTTAACTGTGCCCACCTGTCTGTTTTAACTGTGCCCACCTGTCTGTTTTAACTGTGCCCACCTGTCTGTTTTAACTGTGCTCACCTGTCTGTCGGAAAACTTGTTAAAATGAAACTGGAGATAGGGTTTGGAGTCGAAGGTGATCATGCCAATCTGGGTATCGTTGGGGCCGACGCTCAGGCCTTTCACAATGTTCTCTACAAAGGTCAAGGTCTTCTGGAAGTTTGGCGCAGTGACTGATCCAGAGGCGTCCACAACAAACAGGATGTCTGCAGGCTGGAGACCGCACCCTGGGAGAGGAAAAAAAAAGGGGGGGGGGATGCAAGGGATCAAAAGCAAAGTAAAGTTCCTTCAAGGCCAATGAGGCCCATAGAGCCGGAGCTTATAGCAGTTTCTGTAGCGTGAAGCGGAACAGATGATTTTTTTACTTCATCTCCAAGACAGGACGCTAGTCTGTCGTAGGTTTACTTCCCCAACAGAATATGCCGGTACGCAATTCGCACCTGGGTGGGGAGAGGAAAATGGTGTAAAGTGTCTTTCCCAGGGATACAACACGGTCAACTCCCGGATTCGAACCCTGGACCCTTGGATTGGGAGTCCAACGCTCTAACCATTCAGCCACCACGCCACCTCAAAGGGTCAAAGGTTCAACTGATTTTTCATTCAATGACGAGGATTCGTCTTTTCTTGATACGTGGAAAAGTGTAGATTTGTAAACACACCAATGGCTCCACAGCAAACCATGGGCTCAATGTATTGCCTCCGCTGCTCACTGCAATCACCCGCTCTAAATAAAATGTAGCTATGTTAGAAATTCTACATGTATGTTCTTACCCACTCTAAATAACATGTTAGAAGTTCTATGTTCTTATCCACTCTAAATAACATGTAGCTGTGTTAGAAGTTCTATGTTCTTACCCACTCTAAATAACATGTAGCTATGTTAGAACTTCTGTGTTCTTAGTTACAAAAATATTCCAGCTGCATGTTTAACAATTTATGAACGGAGGAGGCGTGTCCAGTGCTAGAGACGGACAAGTGCAGTATGTAGAGAACTGCTTCATGGTGCCAGCATTGCAGCCTTTAGGGAAAGCCAGAGACAAAGGCAACGCCCACCTAGCCTAGCCCATATAAATATACCGGCAGCCTACTTTGGCTTATTTAGGTTAAGTTTGATAGAGTCTCTACGTGTACAGCCTTTCTCTCTCCCCCCCTCCCCCTTTTTTTTCCCCCAGCCCCCAATAATTTTTCAAATCTCACTGATGATCTTAGGGTAAATAGATAGATTTATGTCCCTTACAATATTTTATTTTATGTGATCTGAACTGCACATTTTGCTTGATTAGATCTAGAAATCTACATGTACAGTATGTGATTCGTAATAAATGATAGAGTAACATAATGATTTGTCACTTCATTTAAAAAAAATGTCTAGATCTATACATTGTACTTTGTGACACACTACATGTATGTCATTGTTATCTAGGAAGGAAATAAATGTGTTTCTGAAAAAAATTGCCATTTTTTTAAGCCAAAGATATGGATCTAGATCTAAGCTAAAAAAAATATTATCCGGAAGAAAAATATGAAGATTATTGATGCATGTTCAAGAATAGACTTCGGCATCTTTTTAAGATTGTGAGATTTTTGCGGAATTTTTTGGTGAGGTTTTTATTGGCATTTTTTGGCTTGAAAATGGCAAATTTCTCCAGGGACAGGCCAGGGCCACTTCTGACATTTCCTGGACTTTCTGTGTTTCGCACACCATCTCAGTGGCTCTCGCAGCACAAGGCCTTCATCGACTCTGAGAGGGAGAATGGGAAGCAGAGAGAGAGAGAGAGAGAGAGAGAGAGAGAGAGAGTGGTTGGAGGGAGGGGCAAGCATAGACTACATTAGAGGGGCTTACACTACATCCGTTTCCCGGCCCGCTGTTGCTTGCTGAGATAGAGCGCCACACTTTACGAGCTTTCGTACCATGAAAAAAAAATTCAAGCGGGAGTTTGTGCGAACTAGGATTGTCATAAATCCTAAACTACGCCCCGGATTCGGGAACTCAACTTTATTATGTTAGCTTCATATTTTCATTGCAAGACTTCGTTGTTGCCCCCCCCCCCCCCCCCCTTTTTTTTTTTCATAAACACACACAATTACAAGGAAAGGTGTAAGAGTTTGTGTCTCCACGAGTTTAGAAACTTGGCGTGTGTGCCATCGATATCTTTGAGAAAACGCTTTTCAGTCTGCCGGCATAGTTACTCGTGTGCTATGTCCTTGGTTCTTATGTGTCGTATTAAGTTGGATAATAATTTATAATGTAACGAAAGCAAGGACGTGTATGTGTGTGTGTGTGTGTGTCAAGGAGAGGCCCAGACAGACAGACAGACTAAATTGACCATTGGGTCGGTTAATCCTCTTTCAAGGTCCATCAGGCAAGGAAGGGCATGAAAGCATGTCTGCCTCCTTGGGCCATTATACCCAGCGAACAACTGGGATTAGGGAGTGGAGTACAGCTTGTTATGTAGTCCTGTCTCCTCATCCCAGCTCTCCATTCCACACATATACCCATCTCGCTCCCCATCCCCTCCCCCTTTTTTAAATCCTGCGCCACGCCAATACGTTTCCCCCAAGTGTGAGGACGAAGTGTTGTAGCTAGATAGCTAGTTAAATCTCTATCGACAACAGCAGAACACTTTTCTTTCTTTTTTTCCCCAAAGTGTTGAAACACTTGGATTGTGGAGTGCGGATGTATGCAATATTTTAAGATATAGGGAGTGTGTGGGTTGTTTTTGTTGTTGTTGTTGTTGTTGTTGTTGATTGCTTTGGGTTGTTTTTTTAATTACGCTGGAGTCATTATGTTTAGGTTAATTCATGTATCGATGATTGTGTGCATATACATGTGTGTGTTTTGTTTAAGTGACGCTTAAACCACACATTGAATAATTTTTCGTAGCCGTACGAGATGCATTCTGAGTTAGATTTCCCTTCCTCCTCCTCCCCCTCCCCCGGCTCTTGCCCTAGAGAGACCTGTAATGCGTTACTGTCCCCGCCCCTCCATTCCCAGTGAGCCAGCCATCAATTACCATTGGCCCGTAGATCACTAAGCTCCTTTCTCTCCATCTGGGACCTGTAAGTCTCGTTTCTCCCCTTTATCCGTTCACACTCCATCCTCGCCCCACCTCTCGCCCTTTTCTTTCCTATCGCTTCACCTCCTCAGATCTTCGAACTTTGCCATGACCCAATCCCTCACTCTTCTCTCTCCGAAACCCATCGCTTTCTTGTCTGTCCTCCGACCGGACCCCCATCCTCTCCTCGCCTTTTTTTCTCTTATACGCTTTTGTTTCCTTTCTTTCTGTATAGATACTGTTCACATGGCGTTTTTCTTTCATGAACGACTTAACCTTTCCTCGTGGTAATAAAGCGCCTTTTCTGTCTGCTTGTGTCTGTCTGTACACCTGCTAGTCTGCCTGTGTAATATACATGTAATATTGTTTCGGGTGGTTTTTTTTTAATTCAATCTACCCATTCATGCCTATTTTTTAATCATATCCTTACCGTCAGGAATTCGTCACTCGTCCTCCTGTCACAGCGTTATCATTTCTCCTTGATTGCAACTGCCCCATCGCTCCTCCCAAATACACTCAAACACACACATAATATTATACACACATAGATACAGATCTCTCTCTCTCTCTTTCTCTCTCTCTCTCTCTCTCTCTCTCTCTCTCTCTCTCTCTCTCTCTCTCTCTCTCT